>JABUQX010123896.1:0-36886 GCA_015478945.1 Trachelipus rathkii | reverse complement strand
CACACAACCACCCCGTAAGTACATAAATGATTATGTTGATGAAATAGCCGAGCGAGCCCACTTAATTAGAGACCAAGCTCGAGAACATTTACAAGCAGAAACAGAAAAACAAATCCTAAAACAACTACCTAAATCTGGGGCTATCCAAATGAAAATAGGCGATTTAGTTCACATCTTGAACGTCCTAAAGCCTAAACAAACCCCCAAACTTGCCCAAAAATGGACAGGTCCCTATAGAATCCTACAGTTTGTTCCTTATAACAAACTGTTACTCCAATGTTTAAATTCCTCAAAATCTTTTATTGTCCACAGGGATAACGTAAAAATATCTAAAGTTACAAATAATTTCCAACCCCTTCCCCAACAACAACCCTACGGCGACCTACATACAAAAACAACACCTCCTCCAAAACAAATTCAACAAATTACAATACCCCAACAGACCATACGAAACATACCACATACCATATACGCTCCACCAAACACAATATTCCCAACACAAACCCAACAACGACCACAAAGTCAACCACCGACTACACCAACAACTCCTTTACACATTCCTTCCCTACACCGACGAAATTTACAACAACGACAGTTATTCCCACATGAAGAAACTACATCACCAGAACAAATTTCTCCAACACCATACAGACCTCCTTTCCTACAAAGACAACAATTACCACCGGAAGAATCCACTTCCCATGAAGCATCCTCCCATGCACATATAAGATCACCTATGAAAGATTTCCAAATCTTACCTTCTCCTCCAAAATTACCACCTTTACAAAGACTTACATCACCACCACCCCTCCTTCCTAGATTTTCCTTAGACGAACCTCCAACCTTACCCCCTAGAGCTCCTTCTCAAGAAACAGTCCAACCACAACCCCCTACTTTAGCAGAAATATCTCCCCCACCCCTCCAGACACCAGGGTTAATGATCCATCCTACAGACCTTCCTTAACATTCAGAAACCCTGACATCCCACACCCCATGCAATTACGAAACAGACAACAACCTGCTACTATTATGAGAGGACAAAGAGAATATATTTTACCTCCTAAACAAACTTTTCCTGCAGGTAGAGGTCATCCACCTCCACGACCTCCCCCACCAACCTAAAAATTTTCTTTCCTTTTTCTCCCCCAGGGGAACATCACATATTTGTAAACATATGTGAAACATAATAACATCTTTGAAACGAACACCATCAAAGACATTATTTTTAAGAAACTATCTCCAACATTTCTAAAGATGCAAATTAAACATTAAAACCAGAAAATTTTTAAAAGACAAAGAAACATTAATTAAAAACTTTATGAACCAGTTAAATTATAACTTAAATACCAACAACATAATCGGTTTAATAGTTTTCATCTATTTTGTAACTTAAATAGTAACAACATAATCAAGTTCAATATTTTTCATTTATTTTATAACTTAAATACCAACAACATAATCGGTTTAATAGTTTTCATCTATTTTGTAACTTAAATAGTAACAACATAATCAAGTTCAATATTTTTCATTTATTTTATAACTTAAATACCAACAACATAATCGGTTTAATAGTTTTCATCTATTTTGTAACTTAAATAGTAACAACATAATCAAGTTCAATTTTTTCATTTATTTTATAACTTAAATACTAACAACATAATCACCCCAAAAAGAAATTTATCATAACATTTATCATAACATTCCCAAATCTCAATTCTCACATTCATTCGATACTTTAAAACTAACAATATCCTTATCCAAATTTAAAATTTCATTTACATCGATCCCAGTACTCTAACATCGAAAATAAGATAATTCATATGAAAAGCATATTCTTTTTTTCTCACGAGCCGGGTCTATTTTGCAACATCATTTTCATTCAATTGCAAAGATACCTTTTTCATTAAAAATAGTTAAATAATTTTTAATTCAAATGCTCAAGCAATTCTCTCATTTTCGAAATTTTCAAACCCACGTGTTCGATACAATAACAAACCGCCCGAAAAGCCAACAATTTTATTTTCAATATTTTTGTTTTTTTATTTTTCTAACCCAATTTTCATTAGATTTTCTTCATTCATATACCGTTTTGTTCGTTACATAAAAACACATTCATTAAACTTATTCTTTAAGAAATCAAACGATCTCTAAAAGAAAATTAAAATTTGATGAATCCAGTGTTGAAATTGAGAAAGCCATTCTTAAGGCTCTTCCAGCCACGTTTTCATCATAAAAGTAATTTCATTAATAAAGATGTTTATAGTGCACAATTTTAATTGACAAAACTTTTCACTAATTTAATTTCGATATTTTAAATTACTACATTTACAGTTTTAAAGGAATTAGAAAAATTACTAATAATTTTTTTATGGCTGGCTTCGGAGATTTTTTTTTTTCAAGCCAACATTTCATTCTTAGCAAATTAGTTTTTTTTACGCTAGTAAATCAATTTTTTACTTTTCCAGCATAAATCATATATCATTTTGTTTGTCTCTTTATTACGGACATTTTGAGATGAATATTTCAACTTTTCTTCAAGTTTTTCTTGATCTTCGAAAAATCACGAAGTAAGGTTTTCATTATCTAAATAATGCATTTTCAGCCAGCAGCTATCTTGGTTTGACTTTTCATAAGTCATGTTCCAATATTTATAAAACCAAAAATGTTACAACTGTTTCGAATTAAAATCTTTCTGAAATAACAACAAACGTTTATATTTTTAATGGATTTAACTTTGAACCAAGTACACAATATTTTTTTCATCAATTTTATCGCTTATCAATTTCTAATTAATTTAAAAAGAATTTAACTCTGAGCATTTAGACGAAATTCAAACCTTTAACGAGTCGGCAATCGCCCGAATATAATACGGCAGTTGGCGTCTGGGAGAAACGTGAAAAGGCTGTTTAGTTTTGTGTACTGATTTTTTTTGAAAAAAAAGTGATAACTAATCTACACAAGATTCTTTTTGTTTTTGCGTTTTTTTTTTGTGCCAGTGCTTATAAATATTTGTCGCGTACCGTACCTTAATATTTAAACCGAAGTTTAATTTTGGTAAGAAATTTTTATTTTTAATTTGCTCTTATTTTGCACGAATAATAAGAACACGCGCATGCGCTTCTTAGACCTGATCTAGGTAGAAATAAGCATGCTTTGTAATCATAAAAAAAAAAAAAAAAAAAAATTTTAAATCATCATAATAAGAGTTATAATAATAAATAATTTTTGAAAATCTTTTTAATAAGTAATTATGATAATAATAATAATTATATATATATAATTATAAAAAAAAATTAATTATAAAATTCATTTTTTTATAATAATAATAAATAATTTTTGAAAATCTTTTTAATAAGTAATTATGATAATAATAATAATTATATATATAATTATAATAATAAAAAAAAAATTAATTATAAAATTCAATTTTTATTGACTATAGTACATCGGTTTAACAATAATAATTATAATAATAATCATAATAATAATAATTTTTATTTTTTTAATAATTCTAATAATAATAAATAATTATATATATATATATATATATATATATATATATATATATATATATATATATATATATATATATATATATTATAAAAATATTTTAAAAATATATATATATATATATATATATATATATATATAATTATAAAAATATTAATTAAAATAATCATATAGATAATTATAATAATAATAATAATTATATAAATAATTATAATAAAAATAATATTTATATTAAAAATTAAGATTAATAAAAAAAATTATTAACAATAATAATTTTAATAATAATAATTAATAATAATCATAAGAATAATACAATTAATAATAATTATAATTAAAATAATAATTTTTGATAAAAATAATATTAATATTAATGATAATAATAATTAAAATAATAATTTTAATAAAATTACTATTAATGTTAATAATAATAATAATATCAATTATAAACATATTTTTTTTGTAATTATAATAAGAAAATAATTATAATAATAATAAAAATATTTGGATTAAAAATAATATTAACAAAAATATTAACAATAATAATTTTTTTTAATAGTAATAAGAATTATGAAAATTTTAATAATAATTAAAAATATTTTTCATAATGATTATAATAAGAAAATAATTGTAATTTTAATAACAACTATAATAAATAACATAACTATAATATTAATAGTAGTAATAATTATTATTATTTTTTTTTGATTTCTTTCTTTGCCGCACTGTATATTTTAGAGCATAACTTTACCGCATTCTTTTAATTTTAAGCTGCCTGGTAGAATTCTTGTGCTTACTCTTTTACCCTAGTTTTCATTTAGGCCGCACGGTAATTTTAGAGCTAACTTTACCGCATTTTTTTTAACAACCACCTTTTCCTCATTTTCACTGTAGATTTTAGAGCTAACTTTATCGTAATTTATTTTAAGTTGCACTTTGTTTTTCATTCTTACGCTGTACGGTATTTTAGAGCTACCTTTAGCGCATTTTTTAACAACCACCTTTTCCTCATTTTCACTGTAGATTTTAGAGCTAACTTTATCGTAATTTATTTTAAGTTGCACTTTGTTTTTCATTCTTACGCTGTACGGTATTTTAGAGCTACCTTTAGCGCATTTTTTTAACAACCACCTTTTCCTTATTTCACCATTTTTAACATAGCCTTAAAACTCGGCATGCATCAATTATGTTTTGTTTATTTGGATATATTTATTTTTAAATTTTTTTATTAATGTTTCATAATTTTTGAAAAAAAAAGATGATTTTTTTTATTAATCTTTTTATTATTACTTCACGCCTTGGGGTCACTTATTTATGTAGTTTCTTTTATTTTATTTTTCACCAGGCGTGGTGTATAGGGATAGAATTCCCACTTCTGATATAGATGCGAAATAAACACGTTGTACTTACAAGAGCTTGAATTATTTTATCCTACAAAAAAATTAGGAGAAAAGTGGCGCGTCCCTTAGAAGAAGAAGATATATATATAAATATAGCAGTTATTATTATATATATATATATATATATATATATATATATATATATATATATATATATATATATATATATATATATATATATATATATATATATATATATATATATATATATATAGAGAGAGAGAGAGAGAGAGAGAGAGAGATTCTTAAATATAAATGATAATTAATTAATGGCCGACGATTTCAAATCACGTGTATTTTACAACGTGGGTCACCCACCCTCCTACTTTCAGTTGTTCTTAATCCCCAATTTTTATTACTTTTTATATTTTTAGTGATAGGAAATACGTGTTTATGGAGTGGTTTCTTGGGATCGAAATTAATAGTATTCTGAATTCCTCCAAGCACTGTCTGTGATAGGAAATTTGTGTGCGATAAATTTGAAATTTCTATTATTATTTTATAAAATTATTCGGTATTATTCTCTTAGTGATTAATTTCAAGAAATTGTGTAAAAAAAAATTGTGAATGTAAAAATAGCGACTAATAAAAATAAAGCGTAAACAATAATAAAGTGTAAACAAAGGATGTGTAGAAACTCTCTGAAAAAACAATTCTGTTCAAAATACGAAATTTTAACGTATATTTTTTACACCTCTAGTGAAGTAATACTTCATGCATAGTTTGGAATATAGATTTGGTTTCGTTAGTGTCTTTTTTCTCAAACCTTAAAACAATAAGGGAACTGTTCAAGCTTTTGGATATAAAGTAACAAAAAGATAAGTCATACATATACACAAATATGCAGCTAAGCAATGAAGACAAAAACCGTATAAAAGAAGCCATTAAACGTACGCTTCAAATGAGTCAATTCTCAGTGACCTCGTTTTTGTCTGATCACGAGAAACTTTTGAAAGCAAATCTATTTGATCTCTTTCCTCAAAAGACGACAAACTGTGCAGAAACTTTACTCTTAACAAAAAAAATATCTAGATATTTCCAAATTAATATACGCTCTGTCCAATTTCCAATCTGATCGTATAAATGATAATTAGAGTTTCATTGTTTTTTTTTATTTTTGCAGTTGCCGAAATTTTTTTTTTAATGTGGTATCATGCAATATTTTTATTATTCATCATTATAAAATGAAATTTTTTTATAGTCTTTATGCCCCGAATATTTCTCATATCTGTTGCAAAGCTCCATTTTCTGTACGCAATGGTTTTGTTGCTACTTGGCGGGAAAACTTTTTAAAAATTTATTTAGTTTTCATGAAACAGCGCCAAAATTCTTTTGATTATACAAAAAAATTTATCTTACACCAATATGTGCATTCTTTCTACATTATACGGTCAGAAACTTTAGACTTTACTCACTCTAATATAAAAACGTATTTTATAAATTTATGTGTTGGTGAAATCAAACACAAGAAAAAAAAGAAAAAATTCAAATAAAATGATGCATATACTTTTTTTATATCTTCATCTGATTAGAATTAAATTTTTACGACTTGTAAAAATTGGCGAGATTCAGATTTCTTTTCATTTATATAAATTTGTTGTATACCCAACGGATTTGCCACTGTTCACAGTTCAACTTCTGACTATTTTACTAAAAAAAACTTTTTCCAATTGAAAAACATTTCGGGGTATAACAAAAAAATTCAACGCCTTTTTATACTTTTATTTTTTTGTTCTCAATTCTGTGTATACAATGAACTACATTTTGATGTATGATTCATGCAAATATAAAAACTTTTGGAATATTTCTGATAACTTTTAAATTATTATGGAGAAAAAAAAGTTTATATTGATATCATATACTATCAAGATATAAAAAAAACAATTTCTATATATTATAGCAAAAAAAGTTTATATTTCATTAAAAATATATGCGTTATGGCAAAGTTATTTCAGTTGAATCCTTGTTTTGATAAAATATCTTTTGTAGTTCGAGCAGAAATTTCAGTTAAAATTGCCTGAAAAAAATGCTGATTCATGACATTTTTCATATAATATCTACAGAAATATCTAACGCCTTTTTGATATGTTATAAACAAATATTGTAACAGAAATCTATTCCTCTTTTCGAGATGGTGGTATAATTATCCAAAATCAATCTACATTAAGTTGATTCTACGCGCAACCGTCCCCTTAAGGCTCAAATTTTTTTACTAAAATGTCATGTTTTACATACCCTAATCAGTAAATCAGTAAAATCAAGCCACCCAACCTACCCTCCTGTCCCAATCCATGGATCTATTGATCTATTGATTCTATTGATCTATTTGATCTATTGATCTATTGATTAAGGTCAACATTTTTTACTAAAATTGTCAGTTTTTACATTACCCAAATCAGTAAATCAGTAATCAAGCCACCCAACCTACCTCCTACCATTCCATGATCTATTGGATCTATTGATCTTTTGATCTATTGATTATTGATTAAGGTCAAATATTTTTACTAAAATTTGTCATGTTTTTACATAAGCCTAAATCAGTAAATCAGTAAATCCAGCTACCCTCCTATCCATCCATGATCTTATTGATCTATTGATCTATTGATCTATTGATCTATTGATTAGGTCAAATCTTTTTACTAAAATTGTCATGTTTACCACTACCTAAACTCAGTAAATCCAGGTAAATTCAAGCCAACCCAAACCTACCCTTCTGTCCAATCATGATCTATTGATCTATTCATCTATTGCTTATCTATTGATCTATTGATTAGGTCAAATATTTACTAAAATTTTCATAGCGTTTTTACACCCCCTTAAATCAGTAAATCAGTTAAATCAAACCACCATCCACCCACGCTCCTGTCCAATCAGGATCTATTGATCTATTGAGCTTCCTATTGATCTATTGATTTCTATTGATTCATTGATGCTATTGATTTAAGGAATTTTTACTAAATTGTCATGTTTACATACCCTAAATTCGTCTACAATCAGTAAATCAAACTACCATTCCTCCACCCTCCTGTTCATCCTTGATCTGCTTGATCTATTGATATATTGATTCTAAGTCACATTTGAGTATCATTTTGGATAAACACATACATAAAATCAAGTTCTTTTGATACAAAGATCAATCAATAATATGTTGACGTAACAAGGTTGGGATGTGGCGCTGTGACGTTAACAAAGTTTTCATATTAATAAAGCGTTACTTAGCAGCCAATTTCTGAACTATGAAGTATAATAGCACAACGACCAAAACCTGTCATGCCTTAACAAAGTTCCACACTAAACACAAGTAAAGTAACTAACATTATACAAAGACGCAACGTATTCACACTTTTGTCAAGCAGTATCTTAACATAAACCAATGTTTAATTTATATTAACATGGTACAATATTTAACTAGAATTTATCACAACATTGGTTAATTATTATACTGATCAACGAGTATATGCTCACGTAATAAGGTTCACATCAATAAAGCATACATGACCGTAACATTGAACTAAGAAATAATTGTACAAAACAAACAACACAACTTACAACACGAATAACTGTTAACGATTAACTAAGTTCCAACTTTAACACCCGTCAAAGTACACTAACACAGCATGCAAAACGTAACTATTCTTACTTTTCCAAGGATATTTCTACCATATTAACGTTAATCTTACACTGACACCAGTACATTTAGAAAAAATTATCACAACATTGGTTATTATTGCCTAAGATTGTCCCGTCTCCCCCACTCATCCTCCTAATACCGGCGTGTCGTCAACAGTCCACTCCGGGCAGTCTGGCCGTCGCATTACGCTGAGCGCCGAGATAGTATTTAGATCATACTGATCAACGAATATTACTCTAACTAACAAAGTTTTTCCACATCAATAAAGCTAACTGATGTACATGAACTAAGAAAAATCTGTATATTTAACAAAAATTTACATAACCTTACCTAACATCATAATACCTAATGGGTAAAGAAAACAAAGTAAAGTTTATCCTCTGTAAGCTAAACTATGAACATAATCATACTAAACACACAACAACAGTTCAATTAAAGCGAAACTTTACGAGGGAAGTAAAAACAAGTTTTCATTTTTATAACATATAATTTTCAGTTGAAAACAGCGTTATATAAATACAAAAAACATATAAAAATACATAAAAAACATGTTCGTATTTTAAATATATTACTTCATCTAATCAGAGAACATAGGAGTCAAGTTTGGGTAAGTTCTATACATCTCTCTAAAAATTCAACAACCCTTTGAAAGGATGTAACTATTAAATGAATTTGTTATTTCGAACGTACCCAATTTGAATCCTATGTTCTCTGATAAGATGCAATTTAATATATTTTAAAATAAAACATGTTTTATGTATTTTATATGATTTTTTTATGTATTTTATATAACGGCTTTTTCAAATGAATAATTATATGTATAAAAAATGAAAACTTGTTTTTTAAGCTTCCCTCGTAAGTTCGTTTTATTGACTGCTGTTTGGTGTGTTAAGTATGTTATGTCATGTTTAGCTTTATTAAGTGGGTAAAAATTTACGTTGTTTGTCTTTACCATTAGGTATTATGATGGTTAGTACGGTTTTGTTAATTTTTTTGTTAAATATTACAGATTATTTTCTTAAGTTCATGTTACGCTGTGTTAGCTTATTGATGGTCGAATACTACTATAGAGTATATTCGTTGATCAGTTGATAATTAACCTAATGTCTGTGATAATTTTTTGCTAAAATGTACTGTGTCAGTGTAGATTACGTTATATGGTTAGAGACTATCCTTGGAAAAGTAAGAATTAGGTTACGTTTTGCATGCGGTGTTAGTTACTTTTTACGGGTGTTAAGTTTGGAACTTTGTTAAATGTTAACAGTTTATTCACGTTTATGTGTAATTGTGTTAGGTTTGTCTTATGTACATTATTTTCTTAGTTTCCAGTTACGTCACTGTTAAGCTTTAGTGATGTGGACCTTATTCGTTAGAGTGTTACTCGTTGCATCAGTCATTAATAATTAACCTCAATTGTTGTGATAAATTTTTAGTTAAATTTACCATGTAATATAAATTAACATTGTTATGTTAGAGATATGCTTGACAAAAGTGTGAATAGGTTACGTCCTTGTATGCTGTATTCGACCTTCTTTTACTGTTGTTAATGTGGAAACTTTGTTAAGGAATGACAGGTTTGTCGTTGTTCATTTATAATTCATCAGTTCAGATGGTGCTAATTTAAGCTTTACTGTAATATTGAATAACTTATCTTCTCTTTTATTTCGTTGGTCAGTGTATTAAAGAACTTGATTTTTATGTTATGTTTATCCCAAAATGATACACTTATCCAAAATGTGACTTGAATCATAGACAAATAGATCAAACAGAATCAAGGGATGAACAGGAGCGGTTGGAGGGATGGTAGTTTTTTTACTTGATTTACTGATTAGGGTAGTAAAACATGAACAATTTTAGTAAAATTTGACTTTAATCAATTTGAATCAATTAGATCAATAGATAATAGATCAATAGATCAAATAGAATCATTGATGAACAATGAGGGTTGGGTTGGATGTGTTTGACTTTACTGATTTTACTATTTAGGGTATGTTAAAACAGACAATTTTAGTTTAAAAAATTTGACCTTATTCAATTAGATCAATAGATCAATAGATCAAATAGATCAAATAGGTCAATAGATCATGATTGGACAGGAGGGATGGGTTGGGTGGCTTGATTACTGATTTACTTGATTTAGGTATGTAAAACATGACAATTTAGTAAAAAAATTTGACCTTAAATCAATAGATCAAAATTAATAGATCACATGATCAATAGATCAATGTTGACAGGAGGGATTCGACTCTTGTGCTCTCGGTGGCTTGGATTTAGCTGTGTTACTGATTTAGGGTATGTACAAAGACATGACAATTTTAGTAAAAAATTTGACCTTAATCATAGATCAATTAGGATCAATAGATCAATAGCATCAATAGATCAATAGAATCAATAGTTTCGCATGATTGGACAGCGAGGGTACGGTAATGGTTGGCGTTGATGTACTGATTTACTGATTTAGGGTATGTAATACATGAAAATTTTAGTAAACATCTTTGTATCCTTAATCAATAGATCAAACTCGTATCTCATAGCTATCAATTAGATCACAGACACTGTCAGGGAGGTGGCAGTGTCGATGGTGGTGCCTTCGATATTACTGATTGTAATGCTTATAGACTATGTAACGGTACTCGTATAGCGACAACTCGACGTCTTCATATCTGTTTCCTAGGCTCAAAGTTATTTTCAGATTTTTGTGGTGAGGATCGTTCCCCGAATTGGGTCAAATCGGTCATTTTACCCCGTATAGCATCTCTGACTTACAACCCTGAAAAGGCTGCATATCTTCAAGTTTCCGTTGTTCTATGTCCAGATATTCAGAGCTCTTTGGCGTTGCATGTGAACACGTGCTGTGCACCAAGTCATTGTGTGCTAGCAACGATACACTCCTCAAGAAGTTGCCCTATACCGTAGTGTTCAGTCACTTCTACGGTTTCATTAATTGCAGAATTTCGGGGCTGGTCCCACAATTTGGTAAAATCGGTTCATATTTACTCGTCTACACCTAAGATTATCCAACGCGTAAGAAGGTTGATATTATCAAAGTTTTAGCTTTCTACACTCAATATTTATAATGTTTGGCGGTGAGGATCACCTCTCTGGGGGGTCATAGGACACCCTATCTACCATTATCTACGTCTTACTACATAACCATTCCTATATCCTCGGACTGTAACGACTCTGATACACCCCTCTATAAGGACACCAACCATGTTGTATATACGACTGTTTATTAACACGGCTCCGCAGTGGCTCCCAGCACCTCGGTGCCGGAACCAAGACTCCCTCAGATTCACTATACCAATGTCTTTTAGATAACTCAACCTCTGCATTCCTCTCCCAAAATTTCAGGCCAATTACGAACACTTTGATTATTTAAGTGGGGTGGGGTCCCCTTCGGGGGACCCACGGGACGTTAACCTTCGTCTACGACGAGGTTACCTCCCCATTCTAACACCCCTTCCAAATTTTAAACCAAGATACGATAACCCTAACCCATGCTAAGATTATATAATTGGGACTCAGAAGACTGGATGCGAAGAAGTCAACCTCCGGTGTGCGAAAAAATAACTAAAAAATAATAATAATAATAATAATGAATAATTAATACATAATAATAATATAATAATTAAAATATATATAATCAATAATAATATAATAATAATTAATCATTAATAATATAATAATATAATAATAATATTAATACAGACAGATCAACACTACCCGATGTCTGAACCAAACCGAACCGCCGTCGCGGCGGAGCCGGAAGCCGGATCGGAGTCGGAGTCGGAGTCGGTTAGTTGCTTGGGTGGGTCGGAGTATGCGGGGAGTCGGAGTCGGAGTCGGAGCACAACACACCTCGAAATTATATCACTTCGTTGATCAAATCTTCTTACGACTCATAATATAAATAAGTATGTAATACTAATACATTACAAACAAACTAGAGTAAAACAGACAACAAGACAAACCACAGACAGGCAACCGACAAACCTTTCGGTTTGTCTTGCTTTGTCGCATTGCAGACCTGTCGCGTCTGGTCAATTTCCACCACATAAGACTTCATATATCTCTATTCCTTCATATCGAAATAGGTTTACGCGCAGGGTTTATCATTCTTATCATACTATTATAATAATAGTGTATTAGCTATATGTAAATATATATATTATATCAATATAATATAATCTTAGTATTTATATACTATACTATAATATATTTATTCTTATATATATATTATAAATAGTATTATACTATATTAGATATATATATATTTATATATATATATATTCTCTTGCTCTCTTAAAATGATTGATAATTTCATCCGTTTATATAGTGAAACTAAATTAAGCATTCATCAAAACTAGTTTTGTTGGTCTTCCTTCTCGAGTAGAATTGAGAAAGAATGGTTTGAGCCTCTTGAGAGTAGGGAAATATCTTTCCGAAGTGCAAGTTGTGAGTGAGATTGATACTATAATCCCTAATAATGCAAATTTAACTGTATATAACAAATTTATTTAAAAAATTCTATATTCAGATTACGCTACAATGTCGGTGTATGAACTCTATAACTTCGCTTTAGCTTTAACATAGTTTGAATTCATCAAGAAAAGGAATCGCAATTGCTTATTTCTTTTCATTTTACATTGATTCTTTCACGCTGCTTCATCATTTATGCAATAACAGAAAGCAGAAGTTTTGTTTCAACTTCCAAAATGCTTGAAACTTTTTCATTAATGTTTGAGCAAAAATCTTTCATAACAATATCACACTTTCAATGTGATTAAGAGAAATTTCTGTCATTATTGATTTTGACTTTAATGTAATATATAATGGACGAGTGAAGAGGAATAAAGTTGATATCATAATTAAACATATAAACTATTCTCTCGTGATTAAAGATTTCAATAGATTTGAGTTATATGAGAAATGTTCAGTATCTTGGTAAGCCTCAATTCCTCTAAAGCTGTTCGCCTTGGTTACCTAAAACAGGGCCCAGTTGTTTTCACTGTGTCAATAATGTTTCTAATGTGTTGTACTATACATGAATGTGAACAGCAATGAACAAATTCACCGGATGGGAATTTTATGCAATTTTTTCTTTTTCCGGTATCGAATCGAGTGGTCAGAGACACACGATATTCTTTGCTTAACCTAACCTAACCTAACCCAAATTTAAAACCGAATTTATTATTTTATTTTTGGTGAAAAATGACGTTAGTAGTCAAAGATAAAGATCCATTTATGCAAAATATCTTTCAGCATTGGCTCTGAACTAAAGTTTTCTACGAGAGTAAAAAGTTTAGCTATTTTTACAAATTTATTATGAAAAAAAAAAAGTTATTGCTGTTGATGAAAAATGACTCCATAGACCAAGGTATATCATGAATAAGAAAAAATAATGTGCGCAACGTTGGAATTTATGAAATTGGCTCAGTAATTATAGGTAATTTTTATTAAAATGTAGTTAATTATATATATATATTATAAGTAAGTATATATAATATATCATAATATAGATATATTATATAATAATATAACCTATATAATAAGTTATTAATATATACTCTATATATATTTATTATTTATTTATAGATAAATATATATATTTTAGTCATATTATATATATATATGGTTAAAGAATTACATTCTGGCCGTCCGCCAATGTTCTCGATATCGACGTATATCGATAACATATCGATATTCTATCGTATATCTACGGCGGTATTTATATGTTTCGATACGTTATATATTACTATAGATATATATATATAGAAGTTACTTAACGGAGAATTTATTTATTTAGTATATATAATCATACTTATATATATAATAATAACTATATAACTATATAAATATACTGATATAGTATATAATACATATATTATACTACGTATATTATATTATATACTATATATTATATATATAAATCATTATTATTTATATATATATTACTATATATTATTATATATATTCGTAATATATATATTATAATATATATTGTATATATATAATATATATATATATATATAATAATATATATTTATATATATATATATATTATATATATAATTACTATATATAGTATTATAGTATACTATATTTATATTATATATATATTATATATATAATTATTATTTACTTATATTATATATTATATATTCTAGAATACAACACCTCCGGTCACGAGCAGAGCCCTAATCAAGGAGGAGGTGGGAATCCTGTTTAACGTCCGGATCTTCGCCGATGCAGGTACGAAGCCAAGGGGCCAAAGGAGAGAATAGCCAACCTTCTCCCACGCCGACAGTTGCGAACCTGGACCCTCGCTGTTGTTTGGCGAGTGCTCTAACACTTAGCTTGTACGGGCGCTTTTATATAAATAAATATGAAAATATATATAAAAATATATATATACACCTATATTATATTATATATTTATATATATCAGTAATATGTTATTATATATATATATATATTCCTATATACTATTATATCAATATATATATATATATATAATTATATTATGTACACCTTAATAGTATATATATATATATATAATATATATAACATATAGTATTCCTGTCATTATCATTATATCCGACACTATCATCATCACTATCACTACTATCACAACTATCATTATTATTATCAATAATACCATTATCAATCTCATCACTATCATTTAAATATCATCATATTACTTTCACCTCTCACTGCCACAATCATTATCTATATCAGTTTTAAAGTTAGGGCCAAAGTCAAAATAACATGTTTATATTAAAAATTATCACTATCATTATTGCTCATTTATTATTATTATTTTTACGTATTATTATTATTATTTTGATTATATATTATTTATATTATATATTATTATTATTATTATATTATTATTATTCATTTTATTATTATTAATTTATTATTATTATTATTATTATTATATTATTATTATTATTATTATTATTATTATTATTATTATTATTATTATTATTATTATTATTATTATTATTATTATTATTATTATTATTATTATTATTTATTATTATTATTATTATTATTATTATAATATTATATTATGTATATATTATAAAAGATTCGCATTTCTGAAAGGTATCGTAAGAGCAAGAGCAAAGTCTTTCTGCTGTTCACAAAAGCTAACATAATAACAGTTGGGAAAGTTCGCTCTTCTTGACGAATGCATACATTAGTTCCTTCTCCTTCTGAAGCGTCGAAGGTCTAATTCAAGAAGTTCAAGAAGAATAGGATACATCTATATAGCGATCTCAATGCATTATTAAATTTATAAAATTTTTCCTAAAGGGAAAGGCAAATATCTCCTCCTCCTTTCTACCATACTAATTTTTTTTTTTTAAACTCAAATTATTGCGCTTATTAAAATATAGATAAGTAAAAATTTATAAAATCATTTATTTTTCACTTTTTATGAAATTATTAAAATTTCTTTGAACACTTGTCCGGCGCTTCCATTCTGATTCCATTTTATATATTATTATATATATATATATATAACATGCTTTATCGTTTTACCTAATATAGTAGTCTCTCACATTTATCGTATATACTATAATACATAACTATACTCCGTGGTATGTTTTTTTGAAGACCATCCATTCCGTTGATTAGATATCTGGTATAACTGATACCTATCTCGTCTTACTGATTATACTCCTACTCGCCCAGGACTCTCTCACTGGTGGTGCGTCTGAATAGGACAAGTCCATACTCCTCTCGTCCTTATAGCCTCCTACTCACAGCACACGTTACTATTCTAACGGGTAGCGCTCGGTGTACTTCCACTAAGATACCCGAACACTATATAATATATACTCGTTAAAATAAATATGTCTTTCCTCAATCTTTCATATAATCTACTGGCTCCCGGCCTGATACATCATACGATATACAGGTGCCTCAGGTTGATCTTCCTGTGCTGTGCCGAGTATATTATTTTATAAATTATTTTAATTAGTAAAGTTCTTTTATTTAGTTTCAAACGTTAATTATATTAAAAAAATGTAATTAATATATGTAGGATAAATAGTAGCTCCTGCTTTTGGAACATAAAGTTATTTAGATAATTATTTCACTGTTCTCTAAATTACCTCTCCTTTAAGGGTTATTATATATGACGTACATTTTTTTATTTAATTTTCATATTACCAGTTGAACATATATTATATAACCTATATATGCTCCTTATATAAATCTAAGATATTTGAATAAAAGCCATCATTATTTAAATACAAATTTTATTTCCCATAACTCAATAAATATTATGAAGCTTGTGGAGTAAACAGTGGGGTAGCGTGTGGGTGGTGTACTAGGCTGATAGGGTAACTGCATATTAAGCTCACCACTGACATAAAAGCTCTCAGGTACATATATAATAGATAAATAATGTAGTGTTTAGTTTGATGGAATCGACCTTCTTTTTCTTCCTAGTATGACTGCTTTCTTAATTCTCTTTGTTTAAAAATGACTATTATAATTAGCAATATAAAGGCTTATAAACTGTCCTGTTTACTTTGGTATCTTATATCTCTATGTTTTCCAAAATTCAAATGTTTATCTATGTAATATATATATTGTTTAGTAATTGAACGTCATTAGATTATAGTTCGAGATTTACACATGGCTCTATAATTAAACCTTGCCAATTTTGTACTAAAGTTAAGTAAATTTTCAAGCTAATTGAGTCGTCCTTAACAACTTTAGGGCATAATATTAGGATCCTCTCATCTCTTCATATTATACTCAGTTTTGTCTCGCGCTTTTCAATGCTAAAGTCTCCGTGCGCTATTGACTTTTGTGACATTAAGTACTCTCGAACGCTTAACTCTATCTCTCAAGAGTCATTTCTCTTTTCTCTCTCTTCATACTCCTCATAAATATATCTTGATACCTCTCGTGCTGCCTTCATCCCTCTACTCTCGCTTGCTCTCCTCTCTTTCTCTGCGTTCTGTTTCTCATACTTCTGCTCTCTGCTATAGTAGTTGTTATGTATGAGCGCACATATTATTTGTGTGAAAGTAAAAATGTGAGTTAGTGAGGTGCCTAATTGGGTCAGCACAAAAACCGATACCCGCACCAAATTTAATATGCTAAGATATAGTGCAACTCAATACTTATATATTTATATATACTCTTTTATAATTTATATAAAAATAAATTCTCGATACATTTTATAAAAACATTATTGCAAAATTCTAAACACCCCCAAAAAAAATTCTTACTCGCTTTTCCGGTGCTAGACCTGTAAATAAAAAAAATAAAATAAAATAATAAATATTAATAGTTCTATTCATTACTTAATTAATTAAGATTCCATCAGTCGTAATAGATTTTTTTATTACTTTTTGGTTTACTGTAATAATAAAATAATGATATGAAAAAAAAAGAAAGATATACATTTATTAAAAGATTTTAATACATAATTTTCCTACATTTGATGACAATTAAAAAAGAAATACTTCTGATATATAACATTAGTATCAAATGTTAAATATAAAATAATATAATACCAACTCTATAAATCTAGTAATGATTTTTTTAAGTTTATAATAAATTTTTACAAAAGTTTGTGTTAATATTTTAATTGTTTATAATAATTAATAAATCATAATAATAAATCTTACAAAAATAATCATGTTAATTATTTACAGTAATTATTAATAAAATAATACCTTCCTTTACCTTCAGCTTACCTCCCCCGGCAGGGAGCTATTTATTGCTCGCCTTGTCTGGTCAGTCGGACCCATCGAGACAGGTCCTTGCGGAAACTACTCGAGGTGATTCTATATACGACCAATTCACGTCTAGTAATACTATAAAAGTGCTAATAGGCTATCGTGCGGTAGATGCCGGAAAGAGTTTTTCCCTTAGTCGGAGTAAATGACACTCGCTGAATCATAATGTATCTATTCATATTTAACGTACTAGAGTATGGTATAGAAGGCTAGAGTATTAATATATAAAAATAGTTCTTTATTAATTTTTTAAGTATTGGAGAACTAAATTATTGAAAATAATATAGGAATATTAAAATTTAATTAAATTAAAGGAAATTAAGGATTATCAAATATTAGTATATATATATATATATATATATATATATATAGGTGATATAAAGTATTTGCTATAATAGTAAGCAGTGGTTAATAATGTATATTTGCAGTACCGCTTCATTTCACATTGTGTTCAAAATTGCTTACGAGTTACATAAGTATTATCGTCTATCTGAGAACCTGCCTATTTCTGCTATCCTAGTCTTGCGCGTTTTAGTGAAGAACAACTCGTTATCATTATACCGATTGCGTGAAGAAGTATCATTGAGGAGATAGTGTGAGGAGGAGCATAGTGAAGATATTTGTTATATTTGTATAATGTCTGATTCATATAGAACATTTCTCTATTTCTCTCTCTAGCCTATTTTGGTTTCTACTTCTTCATTTTTTATATTGTCTTCTTTTCAAACCGTTTTCTCAATGCATTAAAAACATACCACTCACACACACTAGATAAACATAATATATAAATACTTACTATAGTATTTGTTCTTAATTAGATATATATAAAAGAATTTATAAGTGATGAAGTTATAGTTAGATTAATTATTATTATAATAATTAATTATTATTCAATATTTTTGGTATGAAAATTAGTTTTAATTTTTATAAACTAGTTAAACAGGAAATTTATAAGTAATTTTGCTACGGATAATAGCGACCAGAAGACTATTGCTAACTATAGAATTCTTATTTGTCACTCTAAGCGTATATCTGGTCGGTGTAAGCATAATAAGATTATTTTAGGCTCTCTCTCTCTCCTCCTGCCAAATGTTACTGGCTCAGTGTGAGTATAATGTATACTCAATACAACTAATATATATATACCGTTATATATATATATTTAATATATTATAATATTAATTATTATATATAGTATATTATATATATATTATATAATATATAATTAATTATATATATATATTATGTTATATATAATTATATATATATATATATAATAATTATATATAATATATATAGTATTTATATATAAATTTAATAATATATATATATATATTATATATAGAGTTATCATATATAGGTATATATATATATATATATATAATATATATAATATATATGCTTATTTTATATATTTATAATGATAACCTTCGAGCGGTTATTATTCTATTATTATATAAGTACAGATTTATATAGACTAAGAGCGATATTGCTTATTGTTTTACCTCACTCATGCTTATCCAATAAACCAATAATAGTACCATATAATAGTAACATTAACAATAGTTATAATATATAAATTTTAGAATAAATGATATATGCAACCAAATCTCCTCTCAAACTTTTATAGCATAATAAGATTTTCACATATATAAAATATACTGTATAGAGAATATAATACTAAAGTCGATTGTGTAAAAAAGGGTTAAAACCACTACAATTTTTTTTTTTTTTTTTTTTTATTTTTTTATTGTTGGACTCTAACCCTATTTTTCTGCTTTAGTATCCTTATAATTGCCAAAGGGGTTCTCCCAGGGTTTTAATAAGCATACTCACGGCTTTTTGTACTCAGTGATCTGGTTATTCATTTCTATTTATTCCAAATACTTTTTTTCCTCATTTTACTTATTTTCCCAAAATATGGTCTATGATATATATGTAAATTAATATATATGTATAAATAAGCTTATATGTAGATAATATATATTATTACTATATTATATAATATATTATAATTATAATTATATATATATATTATATTAATTATATATATATATATATATTAATAATATTATAATATAAATATATATATAATATATATATATATATCTATATACTATATATATATTTATTTTTATATATGATTATATATATATATCACTATATATACATATTATATCATGTATATATTATAATTATATGTATATATATAATTAATGTGATTATATTTATATATATTAATATTATATTATATATAGTGACTGTTATATGTGAATAAATCCTCACTAGATTATTATATAGAATCCACATCCACATCCTCGCGTCTTATGGATTATTCGGTTTAGTTGCGCTCAGGTATTTATATTTTATTTGTCGAGTTATTTTAATGAAGAATATTATCTTCAATTCTGAGTTTAAAATAGATAATGTGAATGATTGATAATAATAATAAGTAGACTTAAATATAATAGAAAAACGTTTTGTTTCTGTAGAAATTAATGACCTTATTCACATATTCTTAATTTGGCAAGTATTTATCTTAAATTCACTCCGCAAGTTAGTAAAGCGCATTAGGCCCCGCTGGTGATTTTTTCTTGTAACGGATAAGTGGCGTATACCATTTCACTCTACTGCTGGTTTGGTCTAGATATGGGAAAAACTTCTCGAATCAGCAAGAATAAGATTCTAAAAAAAATATTGCAAATAATAAGGAAAATCATATATAAAAAATATCTACAGAACCAAAACGTCTACTCAAAGTATATATCTAATAAAATAACTGAATATCACTCAGTGGATAAGAATTTCTAACAGTATCCTAGTATAGGGCTAATATGAGATAAGATCACTCGCTATGATTACCAAAAGAATGTTAGTGCAAATATAGATTGTGAATAAAACTTATATCCAAGAAAACAAATATGATATGATCCTATTCAAGTATAGGTGTGTGAAAGTGATTAAACATAAAAATATTGTTTTACCAGTCTGCTTTAGTATTAAAATCATTATAGCATATGGACAACTTATTACGAGCTTATTATCTCGCTGCTCTCCGTAAAGAAAAATTAAGTAATTAAGCATAATGTGTGATTGATATTAAGTTAGATTAATCAATAACTTGCATGTCTCCGAAACTACATGATAGATATATAGAAGTGTGCAATTTTTCTTCAAGCACAACCTTCCTATCATTTGAATTTTCAATAGTTTAGCAGGTAATAGTGATGTTAATAATATATCTAATTGTATATAATCTCTCTTTCAGTAAGTCGGAGGTGGGAAAGTGAGGTATTTTGGTGGGGTGCGATTTGAGTTGGTCCCGGTCCCGCACCATATATTATATAGGTTAATCACATATTAATAATTTATATAGACTTGTTCGCTTATATAAAAACTCGAAATTACTTATATATATATTATATAAATATAATATAATATATATATATATAATATATATATTGATATATAATATATATTAATATATTAATATATTATATTATACTTATATATGTGTGTGTGTAATCTCCCCCAACTTAAATAATACATTGATACGCCTCCTGAATATAGCCTATATATTCTAATATCTAAATAAGTATTTCACTCCAGAAATAAATAAATAAACTAGCATAATATTTTATACATTTGAATAAACCATTTTTCTATTATGTAAAGGTTACTAGAATTCGAACGATTGCTTTATGGTGAGATATTATTTCAATAATAATCTCACTATATAAGGTTGTATCTCATTCTTTTAATTATAGTAATAATGGATTATGTAAGTGATTATATTTATGTATACAAGTTATGATATTAATAAGAGTATATAAAAAGCATCCAGTAATTTAAAGATAATAAAATTGTCGAACATATCTATATGTAGTTTATTTTACATTCATTGTGAAATTTTATATTGTGATCAGTATAATTTACTATATGAATAAATATAATATAACGATTGAAATCGACTGTTTATAGTAGTCAGGATAAAATAAGTGCATTATATTATTATATATATATTATATATATGTTTTATTATTGCATTTTTATTAAATATGGTAAGTATAATTATAATGAAAATTACGTAAATTCAGAGTCAGAAAAAGCTGTTATTTGCTTTTTAATTGGTGCAAATTAGATGAAAATTAATAAAAATTATGTCAAATTTAAAATCTTCGGATTTTACTCCCAACATCAGAGCTAAAACTTGCCCGAAAAAAATATAAGCAGCAATATAGAAAATAATCCTAAAATAGAAACCAGGAATGGTTTCGAAATAACAAAGTAACTTGTGAATGAACAATATAAAAGGCAAATAAAATGGAAATTTAATTTTAATGGGTAACTCGCTGGAAAACGGATTCAGAAAAGGAAATGCAAACATTCCCACTTTAAAGTTCATAATAAAATCTTGCGAGGAAAGAATGGGATTTTCTTGTAAATGCGTACTCTCTTCGGCCGTTTCTGTACGACCACTTTGGTAATGGCTAGTTGAAGTATAAAATGAAATCACTTTTTGTTAGATTATTAGAGAGATTAGTAATAGGAAATCCATTTTGGTAATCCAAAACAAGATTAAAAGATATAAAAGATGTTTACAAAAATATGATATTCTCTAGACAAGGTTTCCATTTCTCTGTTTCTATTTTGATTAGAAAATATAATATTGATAATTTAATAAGTCTTTGCCTATAAGTAATAGGGATATTCTTTTAAAGCATTATATAATCAGATATAAGCAGGGAGTTCTGCATTTTGAGGGGAGTTCCCTCCTCTCTTTTTTCACACATTGAAGGGGGGCAGTACGGCGACATGATACTGAGGGCATGAGGAGGGAAAATTGACTCTAATTATCATAAGTGTTTGATAGCTCTTCTTGATGCTACAGAAAAATAAAAGATATTTGTGGAACAGACCTACGTGTGTTCGCGGCTTCCGTAAACTCTGGGTTTTGGAGAACCTTAGTAGGTTAAGGCGTACGCAGATAATATCTCGCTATATTATTCCTTATTTATATCATAGTTATTTATGTCATGTACTGCCTTTTTTCCTTCCTACCTTTATTTAGTTCTCATTACTTAATATTAATACTTATAATTAGTAAGAGTGAGAAGAGAAGAAAAATAGAGTATAGATATATATATAGATATTATATATGAGACTATATAGAGAGAGATAGAGTGAGATGTATATGTAATATATATATATATAATATATATATATATATAATATAATTATACTAAGTTTTGATTATTTATATATTAATATATATCTATATAATATAGGGAATATATATATATATATATACTACTTAAATATATATTAATTATATATATATATATATATATAAATATATAATATAATACTTATAATATTATTATATATATATATTAATATATAATACCCTGGATTATTTATATATATATATAAATAAGATATAACTAACTATATTAAGTCATAAATATAGTGAAATATAGGATATAGGTGATATAATAATAATATAATAAAGTTAATATATAGGTAATAGATGAGTATATGATGTAGTTATATACGTATGTAGATATAATACGTAATAATTTATATTATTTATTTTTTATAATATATATTTTATTACATAATATATATATTTATATCTTAATTAAATTAAGCTGTCATACTGGAAATAGTTATGACTCCTTTAGTGATGTGTAATATATTAAAATAATATTACCATAGAAAATTAAAATATTTTGATGAGTACTCGGGCTATATATAGTAATTAGTATTACTTATGATGGTTTATTGCCCGCAAGTTATAGTAATAACAAATTTACTAATATAATATTATGAAGTTATATTTTATCTTTTGCTCTATTTTCATCTATATCTCTCTACTTAATTTCTTTATTTCAAAACTATAAAAATAGTTCTCAATTTGCAATAAGTTCATACTTTTTTTGATACTCTATTTCATTAATATATATATGAAACAAACGTTATATTTTCGAACTTTTTTTAGTATATAGGTAGATAAGTATATATATAATAAAATAATATAATGTGCTCTATATGTTGATTACTTAATTTTCCTTCTCTCGCACCAGATCTCTTTTCTATCTAGTAATATAATGAATAGCGCTGCCGTATTGCATTTTGTGTCTCAATGTTGACTATTTGTGTGACTATTCAGTATTATTAGTAGATCACTATCTTGCTAAGTCTTCTATGTTACCCGAGCTATACCTAATAGTTATCACCAAGTCCAGACTATATCTAAGTATGTACTATAAATGTAAGTGATATATATATATATGCGTATACTTTTTATAGATGTAAGGTTATTATATATATTTAAGTGATATATCAGTTTATTGGTATTTATTAGTATAATAAATTTTTTAACTATTGAGTAACATAATTAATAGGCTCTTCTCTTAGATCGAAAAACAATAATTATAACACTAGAACATAATAAATGGTATTGAGCAATGTGTACCTTCATTTTCGTAATTTTTAATGATTTAAGTTATATAAGTAATTTATAATAGAGAGTTAATTATAAAACATAGTGAGTTAGATATATATAAGTTAAATATACTTTTATCCTATCATATTTATAACATATTATATATATATATATATATATAATATATATGATATATAGTATTATTGATATAGATATATTATATATTATATAATCATATATATTTCATAAATAAAATATCTTGTATAATCATAGTTTGATATAATATATATTTATAATATATGCTTTCATACCTATATATAAAATATTATATTATATTAGCAAAGTGAAAATATTGTAATAATTAGTATATATATCAATTTAAATGCATATATATATATATTCTTCTTTCCTGTTGGTTTATCTATAATATTAAATATACCACGTATAATATTATTTCATTATCAATATATATTATATATATTAATTCTATTATACTTATATATATATAATATATATTATAATATATAAAAGCATTTTTAATATTTTTGGAGGGACCTAAATATCTCTAAGTACTCGTTTTTTCCGAAAATAAAAATAATAAAATCAAAGTTCACTGAAATATATAAAATAACACTAATGAAAAATAAAACATAAGTAAAAAATTATATATGATTTTTTTTACTTTTATTTATTCAATATTATAAGTTGTTGGAATTTTACATGTTTAATTGAACAATTATATATATATTATTAATAATATTTTAAGGCTCAAGGTATTGTAGTTTACTATATCAATATATATATAGTAGACAGTTATATTTTTCCTTATAACAAAGGTGGAAATAGCCCCTGAGAGTTTATATATGTGTATTCAAAATTATATATATTTTTATGGGTTTTCTTTTATATATTCTCTTTTTATATATATAATATCTATGAATTTTGATTAATATAGATATTTACTATATATAACTTGGTTGTTGCTACATTTAAAAGGGGTGTATGATTCAATATATTTTGCTCGGGCTAGAGCCTATTAAATTTATATACTGCCCCCTCCTCCCTCATAAAAATGGATACATTTAGTAAAATTCAGAATATTTCAGATCGATCTTTGATCTTATATAAACTACTACAAGTATAAATGTAATAGTACTTTTTTTGCCCTTTTATAAAATAATATAACTATGTTATAATGTATTTTCCGTGTTTTTCTTGTGTGAATCTTTCATCAAAATTTACTCTCATAAGTAACTTTCACTTATTTATTAAAAATAATATCAAATTGTTTTGATAATTAATATTTATCATATCAATATGAAATGCTATTATATTATTCTTTTTAGTTTAGAAGATTCGAAATGACTTCAAACTGAAATATGCATAGTATGGTGATCCTCATTACTCTACAATAATGTACGTAGAAATTGTCGGCAATCTTTTTAGTTTTTGTGCCTCATGTATGACTAGTATATTTGGATAACCTACAACTGATTCGCTAGAGACTATATTAGTCACTCGCATAAGGTTTTATAATAAGATCTTAAAGATACTCTCGAGTTTGTTGATACAAATAAGATTAAGAATCATACGTGAGAGCATTTGAGTACAGTGTGTTGAGAATTTGATTATATACATATGAACAGTGCAATATGCTCAGGCATTTAGGCAATATTCATTGCATGTAATTTGTTGTTAGGAGAGAATAGTGTGAATAGTACGGAGATCAAGAAGAATAAATGATAGCTACATCAGATACTCGTATGCTGAGGTGCATTTGTGGATCAAGTGTTACTTTGAGATGATAGTGTAACGGGTGGTTTCTTAAGAGGATTTGTTGTATGTATGTAGGTGATGTGTGCTCGCGAATCGAACCTTGCTAGTTATGATAGCCGAATGGATATGTGTCTTGGACTGTGGGACATTAAAGGGCAATATGATTTTTTCAAAGGTAAGAGTATATGCAGGAAAGTCTCTGAGAAGTGAAGAATGATTTACAACTTAAAAATACGGTCGTGGTTTCTTGATTAGTGGAGATAATTAACGATAAAATGAAATATTATATCTCTCAAGATACCATGGAGCCAAGGGAAATGAACACCTGCATTGGACGACGAATGCCCTCCAACTACCGTGAGGAGTCTAGCCGCTATACGAGAAGCTCCGGTTGCCCGTGAAGCTACATAAGGGAATTTATTTTTCTGGGTTGAATAACGGTTCTCACTAAAAGATTATAAATCGGGGGCGATAAGCCT
This sequence comes from Trachelipus rathkii, assembly GCA_015478945.1. Lineage (NCBI taxonomy): Eukaryota > Metazoa > Arthropoda > Malacostraca > Isopoda > Trachelipodidae > Trachelipus > Trachelipus rathkii. The sequence continues at coordinate 9,875 of JABUQX010123896.1, read as the reverse complement.
TGGCTTCTTTCGAACTTGCGATTGAGGTTAGGATATTTCATTACTACTTTCTGTATATCCACAAAGTGATGCTACGCAACTCGCTCCCCTCAGGCTTCTGGTGTTCGCTTTGATACGAGAGAAGGTGTTCGAGATGATTCAAAAAAATGTGAGTATAGTTTTTTGAAAAATATTATTGTGAATACAATGCTGAGCACTAATACATTGTGCATTATAATAATATAATAATTCTCATATTAGGAATATAAATGTTTATTATACGTAATTATATTGTAGGTAATGTAGATAGCATTATGTATTACTATCTTTTGATAATATTGGTCGCTTTCATTATATTGCTAGATATCTGCAAATAGAAAATAAAATATGAATATATAGTTGTATATAGATAAAATTAGTCTCAATAAAACATGGATTTTAAACTCTTTTGGTATTTGTTGAAAGAATAAATACTACACTATATATGCCGCAAAGATTGTAGATCGATAGTTATTCATAATATCAGATTATATAGGCAGGCCAACGCAGTGTTACGATAGTACAGGAAAAATATTTATAATATGAATAGTTCAATATAACAATCGTACTTGAATACTTAAATTACCATAAATTTATTGTGTACTCATACTAATTTTTATAGTCATAGTATAGGGGGCGTATAATAAAAATATAGGTACTTACTCTCCAGGGAGACATAGTATATAATATATATAATTATTGAATGGCCCATTGTTCATATCTCTCGCGTGGATTCTTTCTTCTTTAACTTAGTATTCTTGGCCCTACTCATGTGTAGTGAATTTTACTACGAGCGCTACTCCTACTTCGCTTAAAGAGTTTATTATTTATAGCATTTCCTTAAATTTTACTCGGTCCCAAAGTAACATATATTATATATAAAACAATGTAAAACTTATATAATTTAAAAATGTCTATATATAAATTATATGAGAGGAAATTACTAAATATTATAAGATCAACGTGCAAAGTAGATACAAGTGATTTTTTTTTAATTAGTTAATTAGGCAGTTGGTAAATTAGTCAGTTTTAAGTACTTAATTTATTAAATATTTGCGAAAATGGGTGCAGAAAAAAAAATTCAATATTAAATAAAATACTTTGAACAATTCATACCAAAAGAGGGACTCACATATGTTCACAAGATAATTAACAAATATATTGCAATTAATGTTATAGTCAAAACCTAAAAGTATTATAATGCATATAAAATATTACAAAGTTAAAAGATTAATAAAGTTGTTGACTAGAGCGATAATTACTTATTATTTATTAAATTATTTTTATCAAGTAAATTATCATAGAGGATTCACTTGACTAATTTATGTGTTTATTAACTCAATTTATAAATATTTTCAAAATATAATCTAATGTATTAACTTATTTAATAATTATTATCTTTGTCCATACGATGGAAATGTTTTTAAGTGATGAACCTTCTTTGCTTCGTACTCACTTACTATTTGAATCTATTTTCTTCTAAATTAGTTCTAATATATTTAGTAATTAAGTACTGTTTTATAATAATTACATGCAACAGTGAATAATGAATGACACGTTAGCACCCGACTATCTTATTCCTAGTAGTACTAAATGGATTACGTAAGTTTTATCAATATGTTTTTCAAGAATGCCTATATTGTATATTATCATGCTCTAATATTTTAAATCTTTTAAGAAAAACTGTTCTACTGAAATTTCTTACGCGCCACATGACTTTTAGGTTTGCTCTTAGTGCTGCCAATATTGCCTGGCATTGTGTTCTGTTTTTATCATAGGCTATGTTACGACCTCCAAACAACTTAATGCTCTTCCAGTCATTGATTCCATACACCTTACATTAAAAAATTCATAATTTAATGTTGCAACTGATAAACCCTCTTTAATCCTTAGCATCTGATCCTCTACTCCAAAGTTCTCCCTCTCATTCCCCATAATTCTCTCTGGTCTCATTGATTCACCATTATCTAATAGCACATCTGCTCTGGTAAACCACAGTTTACGAAAAGCTATATTAGCTGCAAAATCAAAAATAAAAAATAGGGTGCTTGTTGAAAGAGCTACTCCTTTAAACAAGATGTTGAAAGGTTAGAAAATGTAAACTCACTCGTGAATACCTCTCTGGATTATGAAGCAAAATCAGTAGTGACTTGGTCTTGGTGTTTTTTGAAGTTGTACGTTTTTAAGTTATCAACAAACTGGAGTTTTTTTATTTCCAAGATATTTGGTGGATAGAATAATTTGACTTTACAATAAGATTTTTACGTGATAAGGACTCTGCCTCTGAAAGGACTGAAAATTTCAAAGATTTCGGTATTGAAATAGTTTATATATTATCATTCAACTCTCATCAAAGATCACAATGCAGATAAAGTTAAAGGTAATTAGAGTCTATTGTAAGAATAGGATATTAGTCCAAAATTGCAATATTTTAGTGAATTATAAATCCACTTCTTGAGTAAGTAGTTCTCGCACTATATAAAAATAGGTGTGTTGTCGGCATAATAGAAGATGTTCTACTCTTGATCCTCCTTCTTTTTTACAATCTTGGGTATTAATGATTATGTCTAAATATTATTTTATGGTAGTATAGGTTCTCAAGGAGTTCTAATCTTTCAATTTAGTATTCTAGTGATTGTTGCGATATTTTGAACTGGGGTTAACTCTAATGGAACTGCATTAGTCTGGTAGTATATTTTGCAAGTGGAATAATCTTGGGGTTCTGATTTATTTCCTCTATCTTCAATACATTTTCTACACCAAGATGTGTCTTTTTAAGACCAAGTTTTCGATACTAACATTACATAGATCACTATGATTGTGAACATTACTAGTAAATAATAATCTATATAAATAACTAGAAGTTCACTCCACCGAATTAATATGGTAAATTTAAATTTAATTCGAGAAAGAATTTAGAGAGTATATGAAGTTGGTATGTGATATTATTAAGTTGTCTAGTCTATAATATTCCACTGAACTTACTTCATTATTTTTATTATTTCTATGAGAAAACAAATACTAAGAAAGTGTGTAGTCTTGGTAATTAGCAACATGTGAGAGTAAAAATATATACAAACTCGCTACTTTATACGAATATGGGAGCGAACAATGATATCAATTTTGGTCATAGAATATGAGGTTTTTTTAAATTGAAAATTAGGCAGAGGTTAATAAAGTATGACAAGATAGCCTACAAACAGGAGCTCATTAAGAGATTCTAATGCTAATTTATGGCTAACTTATACTGTACGCAATGGCCTACTGGTCTTTTCGGTACAATAGGATGTATAGAACTCGTATTTATTTCTGCAAAGAACATTTAAGTAGTGAAATATGTATAAACCATTAAAAGTGTTACTGTGAGGGGTTCTTTAGTTTATTGCTTAAATGATAGGCTATAGTGATGACCATTTGTGGACGGAGAAATTATAGTAGATATAGTTAAGTGGTCAAAAGCTCACTTGCATATTTGGCTTTAATTTATCAGCATATGTTTTGTTCTATCAATGGATTCATAGTGGTTGTGATTGAGGCAACTGCTGTTATTTCCCTAGCGTTACGACCAATAATCGTGACCTAATTTCGGCAATACAGTATATTTCCTTTGACCATAATTAACAGAAAACGGTAATTATTGGTGTATTATTACTTATTCGAACGGAGTTTCACTGAATGAAATAGAATGTTCGGTATGGAATTAACTTGTATGAAATAAATTTCTCATATAGAGATAGATTGAAATAGTGAGATAAATAGCAAAAATTAATTCTATAGAAATTCAAGTGGTTCATAGAATTTTATAGTCCGTCCACATATTGAGTATTGTCAAAAAAATGATTATATGTTTGTATCGGTTCTAATGTCTTTATATTTTATGATAGTTTATTTTTAGTAGATATGTTCATTATCTCGTATATAATATTCAAGGGTAAAACACACAAAGCATGGTGTGAATAAGTTGAGTAATTAGTTATCTTGTATTTAGACAAATAATTAGTAATTGAGAAAGTGAATAAAACTAACTTATGAAATAAGATAACATTGTAATACTAATTTGACTGAATGTGTCAATGATAAAGTAATGAATTTAGCTATATCCTAGGCTGAATTGAAGTATGAAGATCAGTTGTAGTCTATCTTCATAAAAAGGATTCAAGGTTTCTATGTATTACAGGAATTTGACAGATTTTTCTGATTGAGACATTGATATTAGATACTATTTTGGTATAATTAATTTATGTTTTTTATGTTTTATCTAACGATGAATTTTGGAAAGATCACTCGCAAAGGTTTCCTAATAGTCATTTATCTTTTGGAACAAAAAAATCTTAGATTTGTATCAGTCGCTATAATTTTTTTTTTATATACAGCTCATAATCTACTCTCTCCGCACAGTCAGCTCTTAATTTTATCCTTGTATTGTGAGTGAACCATGGCAGTTTTAATTTCAGCTAATCTTAAGGGATATTACTTTAGTTCTAAAACTAATGAGTTGAAATTCCCATATATAATATTGTGTCAGTCTTCTCTTTATAACAAAATATATTAATGAACAATAATACATAACCAATGTCGAAAAGATTGTGAGAATGTAAGACTTCGGTAGGTACCCTACTGAACCAATAAATTTGATGGATCTAATACCAGATAGTAAATATTTAATCTCGCAAATGAGCAATTTCTAATAGCATACAAATAAGTCTAAGATATTCCTTTCTCGATAATATACTTCCTTCACCGAAGAATGGAATACACAAATATGATTACTGTGGCAGGTACTCTTGTTTCTTCATATAATGTTAACACAGATGGATAAGACTGCAGGTAAAAGGAAATAAATGCAAAAAACTGGAGCCGAACAATCCTTTCTATTATACAGTCTGAAATGGATTATTACTTCTATTTCAATGAATTTATGTTCGCAGTTTTATGAAATTAAAATTAAAATACATTAAATTAAATTAAAATGAACTAAATTTAAAAAAAATAAATGTATTAAAATTTTTTTTATAATTAAAATGAAAATTAAATTAAAAGTTACGGATCCGTATGAGGCTAATTAATATCAATAAAAGCTGATCAAGCTAATCAATATTAATCAAAACCTAATCCTTTTTCATAATGATAATTATTAAAATAAAACAAAAGTGGCAAAAAATAAAAAGTCTAGCGGACTTAATAGTGATAAGGTAATTAATATTTAAGATAAAAATTAAAATAAAAGCAGCTATTATATAGCTTAAGGCTAATACTTAAATTAAAATTAATAAAGATTGTTAATATTAAATAAACCATCTTTTCATTATATTTTTATTATTCTAAAATTTCGCATTTTATTTTTTCCCTTTTTTTCTATTTTCTAATTCTTTTAACTTAAAATAGAGGAAGATTATAATTCGATTTTATTGTAAATGAATTTATAAAATAACTATTGGTTATGCGTTGTTATTTTACGAAACGTATAATTAATGTGTGTTTTTTTTTTTTTTTTTTTTTATTTTTTATTTTCTTTTTTAGTTTCAAAGAAAAGAATGATCCCCTGAGGGTCTCAAAAAATTCACCGAATTCGTAACGACATTAATATAAAGTGTTTTAAAATTAGAGGAGCTAACGGAAAGTCCCTCTTTTATAACGCTGTAAATACATATTTTAAGATGTACGAAAGGTAGTACAAAGTGTGAGTTGTTGTTTATAATATATTGTTAATAGAATATAAGAAAAGACTTAAAATCCTAAGGTTTATATGAAATCTCTCAATGAATAATTAATATCTGACAAAGATTTTGTCCCATGTACGAATTCTAAAGAGTAGGTTTTTAACTCTTAGGAGTCGAGAGTAGATGGTGTTGTAATTTCAGCTATTCTAAGATATCTACTCTTGAGCACAATCAAACAAACGACCTTATGTGGATTTGGACTCGTGAGAATTTGGTTAAGAACCGAATCTTATTGTGTGGTTTTATCACTTCTGAGTCGATTTCTTGAGATAGGTAGAGGTGGAGGAGATGAATAAGCTTGAGATTTTTTAGAAGTGCAACCTGGAATAATACAGAGGAAATTTAAATTTACTCAAGAAACTGCACAAAATAAATTTACACATTTATTCAACCGTATTACTTTGACTAGTAAATTACGGCCAATGCACTGATAGTGATGGCAACACAGGAGAAGAGGAAGTGGCAGAAAGTTCACTCGTTACGTCATTGAAGAAACAAGAATCTCTTTTACAAGAAGATAAGCAAATTTAGCACGTGCTCCTCTCTCCCAAAGCATTACAAGAAGCACCAATAAAATAGCAAATTTAGCAGCTGAATTGTTAAGCTGTCCTGGCGTCTGTTCTAAGCCTCATACTGTTGTCAAAGGCGGCCACAGGATATCTGGAAGAAGCGCTGCTGCACAGGCAATGAGCAAGCGCTACTTTGCAGGACTTGGGTTTAATAAATAATGATGACAAAAGTAAAGTAATCGATCGAATGAACCTTTTTTAGTTTGGTTCCACATGCACCCTACGGACCTCTGGAATTGCTGGTGGGTCTATACGGACGGATCTTCTTTCCTAATCGATCATATATAGATAGCCTTAACAGATGTTGATATAGATTCATTATTTCTATAAGCGAGTAAAGAAAATCTGGAGGTATGCATAATTCCAACTGTATACCTATACGATTCCTCTTGCGCGCGCAAGTGCTTCAGAATCTTGGCACTGATTATCCTACAAGTTTTCCCATCTGCAAGTGGTTGTTACCCAAAGTATCCTTTCTTGTACTTTCTGCCAATGACAAGCTGTTTCCTGTGTTCAGAACTGATCATGAAATTAGTGAATTCCTATTGTCTGATTGGTGATAGGAAGCACGTTACATCTATCTCTCTTATAATAGACAAGTTCTTATGTTGTGTTGATATTATTTTCATATCCTTGCGCTGAATGGAAGTATGCGAGAGTATTCTTTGAAAGACAAGGTACAATAAGTTATGTCGCTCTATCTTATCTACAGGATTCTTTTGTTCTTGGTGTTGAATCCTTTGTGTGCAAGAAAATGAAAGAGAGCGAAATGTTATAATGATTATTCATAATGTTCAAATACCATCAATATACTATGGAGGGCATCACGACAAAGAAGTAGAGAGTTGGAGATATACTTAGATCTTCTAGACTGGCACGTTTCTCAATTACGTCTTCCATGTTCCATACTTGTTCTTAACTGTTTTGAGGGAATCAATAGATATATATTGAATTGCATCTGAGATTCCACTCTCCATCAATTCAAATTATCGAATGGATATAATATTGAGATTCTGTAATCTTTTCTACTTGGAATTTATCTTTTGAAGCCTATTATCCCGGTGAACCGAAATTTAATTTTGGGTGTGTGGGAATAAATCTAAAACAAGCCAGAATAGAAGTTCGCTTATTGTCCTTTATTTGATTTACAATCAAAAGGAACCTTTCAAATCTTTTGTTCATTTAGAACTTTTTGTTCTGGTTTCTTTACAGCATATACTGTAGCGAAAAAAATCATACATCGATATTGCACCACTTTCAATTCTCTTTGAATAGAGAGCTGTGGCTATGTATTAGTATGCTTAGTTACACGAATGAGCATTTAATTGTTCCTTTTCTAGATATTTCTCTGCTAGTGATCTGTATAGACTTTCGAATTCTTCCACTACAGCAATCGTACATGCAGATCTGATACATGAATTTTCTATTGATTCGCAGATTGTGATTTGGTAGAATGGAGAGGCAATGTACAGGCATCTCGTGAGGGAAGTCTCTTTAGTGTGATCCATGCGATGGACAAAATGTGGACGTATGATCAAGCGATGTATCTATACGATGTAGTTAATCTGCTATAGAGTGCAAAAGATAGGAAGTAATGAGTTTGAGGAACCAATCTAGCTATTGGAAGTGATATCCTTTGACAGAAGATAGACGAGGATAGGGAATTTTCGTACGTGAGCGTTCAGAAATCTTTTCAGAAAAAACTTGTGTTAACCCCCCCGAACCACCCATGGTAGATTTCTGTGTTTGAAGATGAGAAAGAGACGCCGTATTTTTGTAGATGAGGAGAGGGTTTGGAGAGATGATAGGAGTGGGGGAGACCAAGAATTATTGACTCTTTGTATTGAATCCGTACGCAAGACCTTGAACAGGAATTGACGGCATCCTCTTTTGAAAAGGGCAGCTGATAGTAAATTCTGGATGGCATTGTCCGAGGACAAGTAAACAAAGTGTTCTAGAAAGCATCGAATGCAAATGAATATACTCTTGTACTTGTAAAGGCTTGAGGCAATTCTTGGACTCGAGTGCTGATGGTACTACAACCCCTTGCGAAGCGTAATTCGAGAGACTTTTCCGTCTATCTGCGCTCAAAAAAAGATCTAATAGTAAAGAGAGAGGAGTGTGTGTGTTTGGTGTGTCTTCCTGATCGCATATGATATTTGAAGGTGGACATGGGGAAGTTTTCCATAGAAACTGCCTATTCCGTGGGTACTCTAGCGAAAAAATGGGGGAGTATAAGGAATGATTTGCGCCATCATGTGATTGACTTTTGAGCATTTCTTTCTCTCTAAGGTGGATCTTAAGACTTTGCACGATAGTAGCATCTGTCATCCTTGAGTCACTCTCAGTCACTACTTTACATTAACTTAACTCTATTATATATTGTAACGGAATTAATAAACGAGTTATCTACTTCTTATATTAATCTCTGTTTTTCTCAGTCCTATTGCTTACCTTCTCCTTCATTAGCTCTCACTTCAAAGTGTAAGTAATTGGCACTATTGATCTTTTATATATAACTGAGTAGATCATGCTATCTTATTATTGGATTTAAGCTTTGTATTACTATATCTCTCGGTTCTTTTCTGGGTTGCATGTACAAACAACTTTAGCTTAATGTGTTTACAAGGATACATTCGCGGACTCTCTCTCTTAGGTCTTTGGTGTCTCCTTTAGATGCGACAGAATTATGAACAACAATTCTTTTAATACGAGAGGTCAAGTTTTATGAATCGAACATTCTACTTGTTCCCTGTGTTATTGAATAGTTTCTTCGTTAAAATTAAATCTTTTCTTGACAAAGATTGGTTTCTTTTCTCCTTTGGAAAAAATAAACGCTTGGAGCTTTTGCTGGGTGCCTACTCATATCTGACAAGGGTATGTTATGTTTTATCATTGTACATTATATTTTTATTTGTTACGCTTGTCCTTCAACTATTAACAAATATATATAATTTCCAACTGCTAGTGCTCTATAATTAATATGTTGTTTGTGCTAATAGTTATAATAAAGCAAAGAGCGATTTTGATATATTATCAGTTAAATAATGGTGAGGCTAATAATATACCAAACACTCAGATTATTTTTATAAACTTCTATTGTAATAAAAGTCTTGAAACCTCTGTACTTCCTTTTCCTATATATATATATCAAGTGTATGAGTCTCACTATGCCTCTTAATCAACTCTTGACACAAAAGATAACGGTTTTTCCTTGCCGTCATCTGACATCTGGTAAAGAACTCCTCCAATTCCATGGTCACAGGCGTCTGTACCTATAATAAAATGCTTGAATTAATTCATGATGAGAAAGTTAACTGAGGTTGATACACACCAATTTCTCCTTTTAAAGCAGTTATATCTCAATAATGCTTTTGGTGTTCTTCTATCTCAATATATTGCAACATATTAACAATTTTTTTTATTATAGTTATTACTATTATATGAGTTTCTAGCAATTAGTGCAAGTCCATAATATTAAAAAAAACCGAAAATACGAAGTAGAAAATCCTATAATAAAGATTGATGTTTCCTTAAAATCTCTATTCATTATCTCAATTCTTCTCAC
>JABUQX010123895.1:0-16922 GCA_015478945.1 Trachelipus rathkii | reverse complement strand
AAAAATATATGATAGATATAAAGGAATATAATAATATATGAAATATATAAGATAGTATATAAAAGAATATAAAGAGGTAAACAGAATATAAATATAAAGTATATAGAATATATATATATAATATGGTAAAGTATATATATGAGATATATATATATAGAGAAGTAAAAGGTATATATAAAGGTATGGTAGTGGTAATAACATATAAGTTTTTCTCTTCTCTTCTTCTCTCTCTTCTCTCTTCTCTCTCCCTCTCTTCCTTCTCAGCCCAACAGCCAATTAAGGTCGCCCGTGGTCGCCAAGCACGCTATGCATGCGCCATCAACTATCAGCAGCTGATCCTTGAGAGTCTGGGCTACTGGGGAAGGCCCGGCCCAAAGCTAAAACAAAAAACGGCAAGGATCATGCAGAAAGTAATGTATCACTACTTGTTGATCAACCAGATCATTTAACTTACCTCATTAACACCTATTATGACTTATTTTTTGCATAGTTTAGTTTACTATAATTAATTCCAATAATTTTTGGTAAAGAGGCTATCCGAATTGATCTTAAATTGATTTGCGAATTATTATTGGTTTGTAAATTAATTTTTTGATATAAACGCAAGCTAACGGTTTATAATTTTATATATGGAAATCGTTGGCCTGGTAATACCTTTCTTGCATATTGTTACTTGAGAAATAAGGTATAATGTAATAAGTTAAAAGTAAATTTATTGTAAACCTTAAAGTTAATATACTTCATAAATGCTTAACCCTGATTAATTATTTCAATCCTCTCCTTCATAGTTATCATTTTCAAAGCTGCAGTATATAGTGCTTCACTGTGCGCGAAATTATAGGTACTTTATACAGGTAATTTTTGCCAAAGATCTTTATTTATTAAATGACATCCCTAACGGGATTCGATCTTGCACCTTTAATTTTTTTTATAAAACATATCCATACTCGCATTAATTTCATTTTAACCTAATGTAGTGTGTGTGTGCTCATGTGTGTGTGTGTGTGTGTGTGTGTGTGTGTGTGTGTGTGTGTGTGTGTGTGTGTGTGTGTTTGTGTGTGTGTGTAGGTGCGTGTGTGGATTTAAAATGAAAGTAACGCTAATTATATGTGTTATTTTAAGTTAATAAATAATAATAATAATAATAATAATAATAATAATAATAAACGCGTTAAAATATCTTAAGAGAGTATTAAATAATCTACAATGTGTTATTTTTATATAATAAAAAGTTCGTACTTTAAGAATAATACCCTATTTTAGGAAAGGGCATTACTCTAGGTTATTTATACCTATTATCTGGACGGGGGACGTGACTAAGTCGCCCTACCTTTATGCCACGGTATATTGATATTGTTCATGTTTTCAAATTAAACTTCTCTTTTATCAGTCATTAATTGGAGCATGAGCTTTTTCCCCATAAATTATTAATTAATTAATAATTAATACTTAACTATATAAAAAATATTACATTCAATTTAATATTTTAGGTTTGCATAATAATTGGGGTTCCTTGTGACTCATGTCACTCATCACTGCTTCGAAAGTGACATATATCGTCCATTCTTCGGGTCATTTCCTTTTATAATTCATGGTTCAATGGTACCTCATGTTCTCTCCTGTCAAGAGACAAAGTTCATTTTCTTTTAACTTATGGTTTTATAGTAAAGTAGAAACCCATATACTACTCTGTCAAGAAATTGGGGAATTTATTTCCTTTTAATTAAAGATTTGACAGTAACTTGTCTTACCCTGTCAAGAATCAGGGATGTTCATTTCCTTTCAACTCGTGATTTGGTGGTATCCCATGAATTATCCTGTCAAGAAATTGGGCGGTTCATTTCCTTTTAATTAAAGATTTGACAGTAACTTATGTTACCCTGTCAAGAATCAGTTAGGTTCATTTCCTTTCAACTCTTGATTTGGTGGTATCCCATGAGTTATCCTTTCAAGAAATAAGGTGGTTTATTTCCTATTCACTCATAATTTGACAGAAATCAATGTGCTATCCTGTCATGAGACCGGGATGTTCATTTACTATTAACATATGGTTTGACGGTAATCATTTTTTTTATCCAATCAAGTAAAAAGAATTTTAAGTAGACCGAAAAGCAGGTAAAGATAAGTAGATAAATTTCTTTACTGATAAATTATTTTCATCTATTTGATACCGAAAATAAGGAGCTTTTCTACAATGAACTAACTTCAAAGATGCAGATTCACAAGGAGTTACTTCAACGACTTGTTAACGACTTGACTTCAAAAGAAGTAACTTCGATGGGGTAAATTTACAACGAGTAACTTCAATTGAGTAACTTTATTGAGGTAAATTCACAATGAGTAACTTCATTGGAGTAATCTCAAATGAACTAACCAGTAGAGCAATTTCCCAAACGAGTAGCATCAATGGAGTAACATACCATCGAATAACTTCACAAGTAGTAACTTCAATGGGACAATTTTACAATGAATTACTTTAATGACGTAACCTTTAAAGGAGAAATAAATGTTCTCCTTCAATTACAAGTAATCACTTAAAAATTATCCTTTTTGCTTTTGAATAAATGCAGATAGACCGACTTTTAAGTTCAAGTATTTCGTAAAAGATCTAAAGTGATTATCGACAGACGTTAGGACAGTCAAAATAAAGGATTTTTTATCCTGATAACAATTTGCCTCCGGGTTCACCTCTGGTTCCGGCTCCGGCTCCGGCTCCTGCATCACAATACTCAATACAGAAATAACTGCTTATCAAGACCAATATGCAAATATCTTTGACTGATCAAAGCCCATTTTTGAATCACTATTGCTTTCTCAATTAATTATATTGTACCAATAGATTCAATGGTCCTTTTAGATTAAATGAGCCATACCATCTAACCTTAGTCCCGTCTACTAATCCCTACAACAACTTAACATTATTATTATTATTATTATTATTATTATTATTATTATTATTATTATTATTATTATTATTATTATTATTATTATTATTATTATTATTATTATTATTAGGATTATTATTATTATTATTATTTTTTTATTATTATTATTATTATTTATATTATTATTATTATTATTATTATTATTATTATTACTCTGGGAAATAGATGAACTTTATATTTATATATATTATATATCATAATAATATATATATATTGCAGAGTTATTAAGGCGAGTTTGGTATAGAGATATATATATATATATATATGTTATATATATATATATTATATATATATATTAGTATATATATACATATATATATATAGCATATAAGAAGATATATATATATATATATATATATATATATATATATATATATAAAGTATATATATATAGTTGTTATATATATATATATGGTTATTATATATATATATATATATATATATATATTATTATTGTTATATATATATATATGTCACTGCTGTTTTAGCAGTCACGGAACTTATTTTGATGATAAATAAAAGCACCAGAGCTCTGAACAGACATCTTTATTCTCAAATGTTTCCGACGTTTCGGAAATTATACATCCCATCTTCAAAGTTACAAAATTGATTATGAATAACGATATTTAGTATAAACTACAAATATATAATATATAAAACATAATATATATATATATATATATATATATATATATATATATATATATATATATATATATATATATATATATATAGGTTATATATATATATATATATATATATATATATATAAATAGTTATAAGTATATATATATATATATATATATATATATATATATATATATATGTGGAGAAGTTGACCTCAGATTTTTCTCCCATTTCTAACTGGGCCAGAGAAAACGTTTTTTTTTTTCAATTCCTCAATAACTCAGTTCTTCATCTACCTACTCAACATAATCTTCCATATGACTATAACATCTTCTTTGAAAACACAACTCAAGATTTCTCTTTTCCTTAATATATTTTGGCATTTCCTCTCTCTCTCTCTCTCTCTCTCTCTCTCTCTCTCTCTCTCTCTCTCTCTCTCTCTCTCTCTCTCCGAAAAATAAAATTAATTCTCTCTCTAAATATACTCTATAAAGGGTTAGGCGTTTTGAGGCTTATTCAGAATTTATTTTCATTACACTAGTTGCCTGCCCTGCTTATGGGCGGTTATTAATTCTTATATGGAATATACGTTGCCTCCTATATATCAATAGGGACGTTCTACTAACACTTGAAAGAGTGGAATCTAGACCTTTTCGCCTCACCAATTCCTCCCTCCCTTACTGACTTTCTCCAATTGATCTTCTTTTTGTCTTCGAACAACTATTACAAACACTTCTCTTCTGAACTTTCTACTCCTATAACTCCTCCTATGAGGAGAGAGATTGTGTGATCCGTCTTTCTACACAGTCTCATCCTTTCGCTGTCCAACTATCTGACCCAAGATTTAACCGCTATGCTCAATCGATTTTAATATGAAAATTTTATGGAGTTGGTGGAATGTTTTATAATAGGTTAAATCAGGATTTTCGATGTTGTAGTAGATGTGGATAGCTTTGCTCGAGGAGTGAATCTCTTTTACCATGAAATTGGATGTGGATAACATTGCTCGAGGAGAGAATCCCTTTTACCAAGAAATTGGATGTGGATAACATTGCTCGAGGAGAGAATCCCTTTTACCAAGAAATTGGATGTGGATAACATTGCTCGAGGAGAGAATCCCTTTTACCAAGAAATTGGATGTGGATAACATTGCTCGAGGAGAGAATCCCTTTTACCAAGAAATTGGATGTGGATAACATTGCTCGAGGAGAGAATCCCTTTTACCAAGAAATTGGATGTGGATAACTTTGCTCGAGGAGCGAATCCCTTTTACCAAGAAATTGGATGTGGATAACTTTGCTCGAGGAGCGATTCCCTTCTACCAAGAAATTGGATGTGGATAACTTTGCTCGAGGAGCGAATCCCTTTTACCAAGAAATTGGATGTGGATAACATTGCTCGAGGAGAGAATCCCTTTTACCAAGAAATTGGATGTGGATAACATTGCTCGAGGAGAGAATCCCTTTTACCAAGAAATTGGATGTGGATAACATTGCTCGAGGAGAGAATCCCTTTTACCATGAAATTGGATGTGGATAACATTGCTCGAGGAGAGAATCCCTTTTACCAAGAAATTGGATGTGGATAACATTGCTCGAGGAGAGAATCCCTTTTACCAAGAAATTGGATGTGGATAACATTGCTCGAGGAGAGAATCCCTTTTACCAAGAAATTGGATGTGGATAACTTTGCTCGAGGAGCGAATCCCTTTTACCAAGAAATTGGATGTGGATAACTTTGCTCGAGGAGCGATTCCCTTCTACCAAGAAATTGGATGTGGATAACTTTGCTCGAGGAGCGAATCCCTTTTACCAAGAAATTGGATGTGGATAACTTTGCTCGAGGAGCGATTCCCTTCTACCAAGAAATTGGATGTGGATAACTTTGCTCGAGGAGCGAATCCCTTTTACCAAGAAATTATATGTGGATAACTTTGCTCGAGGAGCGAATCCCTTTTACCAAGAAATTGGATGTGGATAACTTTGCTCTAGGGGAGAATCCTTTCTACCAAGAAATTGTCTTAAAATATATCTGAAGTTTATTGCTTGACCATTCTTCTTCTTCCTCGTCTGCAAACCTGTTTGGAGGGTTCAAAATAAGCATCTTTTATTACCCCAAACTGATTTAATGTTGTAGTTAGTTTCTTAATGTAGTTTTCTAAGGATTGTAGATATTCTCCAAATTTCAATGTATCAACAGATTTGCTGGCACAAAAATGCCTTTCTTCATCACGACATCGTGAAACTCAACAACTGCGACTGCAAAAATTTCCACTGTCAATTTTAAATACTTAAGATAATAGAATATAAATTCGGTAACTGTAATCTTCAGATGTTGTTAACAGTGTTTATTAGTTAATTAATTATAATTGTAAAATCTACATTAACCTAAGTTACTATTTCAATTATGAAAATGTTATAATTTTCTTAAGTCCTTAACTCTACGTAAAATTCCTCTATGATCAGTCAAACGCATCTTAAATATTCGTGACTTAAATACTAAATAAGTTCTTAGTTACACGAGTATTTTAGTTGATAACTTTTTTAGACTGCAATTTAACTTTAAAAAAATTAACTAATACAATTTAGAAGGACTTTTGTTTCAGAATAGCATTTAAATATAAATAAATATGAAATTCTGTTTAAAGGGCTTGTCATAATATCGTACATATGACGAGCGGTTCCAAGAAGGTGAAATATTATTATTATTATTATTATTATTATTATTATTATTATTATTATTATTATTATTATTATTATTATTATTATTATTATTATTATTATTATTATTATTATTATTATTATTATTATTATTATTATTATTATTATTATTATTATTATTGATGATAAAAAAATACAGTCTGACAGAGATTAGTAAAATGTTTAGTATTAGTGATCCAATAAGCAATGAATTAAAATAAGCACCACATTGGAATTCCACGCTGTGTAAAGGAACAGTTTGGGAAAACAAGTATTCTTTTTATAATTCATTAACCTATTCATGGATTACTTTGAAGGGACTCTTAGTTACCAAGTCAGAAACCAAGGCTACATGAACAGCAATGACATGTCTTTGAACATAATGAGCAGAAGTGAAAGAGAGTTTGTTTTGATTGAAAATCTCTGCAACGTCTGTAACATCAGAATAATCTGTTGCCAAACACTAGAAAACATGAATCACATTCTGCTTCGGTTTCCATAAAAAATTTCTATCAAAAAGAAGGGTTATGAAGTGATCTAGCCCAGCAACTGGAACACTTTTAGGCACTAATTTAATAATTTTATTTGGAAAAAAGTGAATGTATTCAACCATATCAAAGTGAAATATTCATAATCAGATGCAGAAATATCCTAGAAGGACTGATAAGATGGAAAGGTTTTAATAAATCTGTTCTGAAACTTTTGTCCTACATTTATCTTTAAACAGGATCTAGGAAGGAGGAGCTCCAAGTGAAAAAATTAAATGGATATGTAAATAAGAATTTTTTTGTCGTCTCTTGGAAAATCCAAGACCAGCTCAAGGCAAAGTTAGCCTGTGATAGGTGAAGCAATTTTCTCTGCCCCTCAAGCGCTAAGTCAGAAGCAGACGAAATAATTTTTTTCTGGAATTCTGACTAACAAGAAGTGACCTATAAGTCAGGAGGACATTTTTAAATTTTTATCAGGCCTTAGAGACACAAAACATTCTTCCAAAGACTCTCGTACGAGTCGAAAAGGAAAATGTTATTTAATAAACTTGAAATCATACAAAATAATTCAAGGTTGGATTTTGTTGGTAATTGGTGATTGGATATTACCTTAAATTGCAAGCACCGTGGGCTGGAATGGAACAGACAGACTCTTGGTAGGCCCAAGTAGCTTCTTCCTGTCTCTAATATTTTTATGTTATTAGGACAGAAAATATAACGATACTTGTTAAAAACATTGTATATTATTGTCATAATGATATTATCTTGTATATCAATTCTTATTTTTAATATTTTCTTTCTTATTTTAATTTACAGGTTAAGCCAGAGAGAATTACTTGAAAACATAAAACCATTTGGTTTAAACCAGCATGTTTTTTTTTGTTTAAACCAAGGTTTAAACTTATTTTTGTTTCATGTTTTTTTCTTTTTTCGTATTTTTTTTTTACTTTTCCTAATAAAAAAGTAATAAAAGAGTGCTCTAAATGAAAACATACAGGTAATACACCCTAATTATATATTTAAATCTTAAATAAATGAGAGAAAAAGATTAGTAACCAAATTTTAAAAATTTATTACATTAAACAACGATAACAATAATAATAATTAATCAAAACTAATAAATTTTAATAATTTTTTTCTTTGAGTTAAAAAATTGCTATTAAGAAGTTAAAGAAATAAACATTATAAATAAACAGATTTATAAAACATTGTGTTAATAGTTTGAAAGAACTTTTTTGCCCAGATATATATATATATATATATATATAAAGCTTATTAATTATTATAGTGTTATATATATATATATATATTATTATATTGAAGAAGTATATAGTTATAGTTATTATTATATATATATATATATATGTTATATATATATATATATATATATATATATATATATTTTTTTAATATATATATATATATATATATATATATATATATATATATATATATATATATATATATATATATATATTTATTATATATATATATATATATATTTATCTATATAGCATATATATATATATATACATATATATATAAAAAATATAAAAATAAAATTTCGGTTGGTTAAGACAGCAGCACATATATATATATGTATAGCATATATATATATATATATATATATATATATATATATATATATATATATATATATATATATATATATATATATATATATATATATATATATATATATATATATCCTTCAGTCTGTAAAGGCAAGAGGCTTTCCAAATTCCATCCGAGTTTTTAAAAAAATGGAAACCATTGCCAAATTAAAGCCTGACATGCTCCGATACTCAGCACTTGAAATTGTGCAAATCAAAGGAAGTTGGAGAAATAGATAAATGGAGTATGTTCCAGTCTTTACCATTGGAGTACATGTAAGATTGAGCATAGCAGTTAAGTCTGGGTCAGAGAGTTGGACGGAGAAAGGATGAGACTGTTTGAAATACGAGTCGAAGGAACTCTCCTCAAAGATGGAGGTACATGACTAGAAAATTCAAAAGAACAATGTAAATTGTATTAACAATAGAATAAGGAGAGTGATGCAACAGTTCGACGGCTAGAAAGATTGGAGAGGTATTGATGGCTGGAGAGTGAACGCGTTAGTCGACGGCTAGAAAGATTAAAGAGAGAGAGTTATTGAGGGCTGGAGAGTGAACGAGTCGACGACTAGAAAGATTGGAGAGTTATTGAGGGCTGAAGAGTGAACGAGTCGACGGCTAGAAAGATTAAAGAGAGAGAGTTATTGAGGGCTGGAGAGTGAACGAGTCGATGGCTAGAAAGATTGGAGAGAGTTATTGAGGGTAGGAGAGTTAACGAGTCGACAAGCTTATCAAGGAAAGCAATATGTGTACAACCACTCCAAATATGTGATTCATGATCTATGCAAGGGCGAACAACTCCCCTATGTAGAACTAGCAACTTGGATGGTGAGAAGAAATTCGGAACACCAATTTCGTAGAAACTTGTTTGAAAGAACATAATGTGATCCTTCTAAGAAAGATCGAGAGAAAAGAAAATATCAAGAATATTAAGAACAATTATGAACAGAAGAAGGTTAGAGGTTGTGTTTTTCAAAGAAGATATTATAGTTGTGTGGAAGGTTATGTCAAGCACAGAGATGAAAAATCTGAGTTATTGATACATTGAAAAAATCATGTTTTCTTTAACACAATTATACATAGGTATGAGGAAGATCAGAGATATGTTGCTTCCAGGCTACCACCCTTACAGCATCGTATATTTTCTCTTCAATGAGTCGTCTTTCAAATTAGAAGGAGTAGTGATAAGTGGTGTAGTCATCAGCCTAAGAATGGAGGTGAGACACGGTAACAAATAGATCATTGATGCAAAAGAGAAAAAAGTTGGAGATAGAACAGAATTCTGAGGAACACCACTATGGATAGATTTAAAGGATAAATAGTGGCTATATACAATAGTAGCCATAGAATGACTAGAATGCAAGTCAAGGGAAGGTTATAAAGAGAGGGATAAATAAATACCGAAAGTGAGAAGTTTGGAAATTGAGGCTTTGTGATAGGGATCATCGAAAGCCTTTGATATGTTCACAGAAAAACTCACCGAAATACGGAAGAGCAGAGGAAGAAGAGTTGGAGAGAAAGGAAAGAAGATCATCAGTCGAGTGGTCCTTGAAGGAGCCATAACTGGCAATCAGAGATAAAATTAGAATATTAAATTGTTTCTAAATCTTCTGTTAAGAATAGATTCAAAAACTTTAGGAGGAACAGGGGTTAAAGCGATAAGATGATAGTTGGATTGTTTACTTGGGTCCCGCTGCTTCAGCACATGCTGGATGAATGCACTCTTTCAGCAGAAGGGAAAGATTGAGGTTGATGGACAGTGAGAAAACAGTTAACCAAGGCAGGATGCAAGCTCAGATGTACGAGTTTTGAGGACCACTGGAGGGATAAGTCTAGCACTCTATGCCTTCTTACTGTTAAGCTCAGAGAGTGCATAACATATTAATGATTTGAAAGGAGGCGGAGAGGAGTAATAGCTCTGGAACCGTCTGGAGTGAAATTAGAGCTTAAGGTCTGAGCAAACAGTTCAGTTTTAGCAGAAGTTAAGACAGCAATAATACCGTCAAAGGTACAAGAATAGGAAGAGAGGAAGAAGCAAAGTTGGAGTTGACATTTTAAAATTCAAAAATGTCAGAAAGAGCGTGAGGTAGAGGAAGGAACCAGAAATTTTGTTGCATTTTCTACGAGGAACGTTTGTGGGTTTCGAAGTGCTAATTATTTTCATTCCGGGATTAAATTTATAACAGCACGAGTTTATGGATTTGAAGAAGACGATAATTTCTGATAAACCAAGATTTATCAGCTTTAGTTCATTGGATAGAGAATGGAGTGTATCCTCCATATATATATATATATATATATATATATATATATAATATAATATATTAGAGATTATATATATATATATATATATATATATATATATATATATATATATATATTATATTATAATATCTTAGTGGCGGCTCTATAAAAAAAAAGACAGTATGATGAGAGTTACATCAAATACGGGTTCACCTCAATTTATAAAGGCAGTCGAATACAACCACAGTGTATCGTATGCAACAAGGTCTTGTCTGAAGGTTCTACGAAACCTAGCTTTCTAAAGCGTCATCTACATGGCTGTCATACAACTTTAAAGGATAAAGATGCAAGCTTCTTTAAACGAATAGAAGGTGGTGTGAAACAGTCTCGTCTTGATAAATCTGGTCAGTCACATCAGCAATCTCCTGCAGGTCTTTTTGCATCATATAAAGTAGCACTCAAGATCGCCCTTAAAGCAAAAAAAAAAAACACATAGATAGGTTGAAACCCTCATTCTTCCATGTTGTAAAGATATTGTAAGTTGCTGATAGGTGAGGCTGCCGCAAATAAATTAAATTATGTGCCCTTTATCGAACGATACTATTCAGCGAAGAATTTTCTGATATGGCAGAAGACTTCAAGCAACAAGTGATCGAGAAATTAGAACAGCACCAACCAAAATGTTTCCAATACAACTCGATGAAAGAAGCTACAGACATTAGTAACTATGCCACAGTTGTTTGTTTTCCCAAGGTATATAAAAGATGGCTGATTTTTAAAAAAGGAATTCTATTTTTTTGCCACTCATTGAAAGCCTCAACTACTGGAGAAGATATTTTCAAGACAGTCAACACATTCTTTGATATCGTAGGACTTTCTTGGAAAAATATCTAAAATGCATGCACAACTGACGGTGCACCGGCAATGCTTGGCATTCGTTATGGATTTTATAGGCAAAGTAAAGGAGGTGAAACCTGATGTAATAAGTTTATACTGTATGATTCATCAATATGCTTTGGCATCCAGGTACATACCTTCCCTGAACTTCGAGATGTTTCTTAATGATTGTTATAAAATGGTAAACACCAATTAAAACTAGTTCACTTAATAGTCGCCTTTTTCGTTTGTTGTGTCCAAGATTTCGAGGCTGAACATGAAGTTTGCTCTTTCACAAGAAGTGCGATGGCTTTCGCGAGGAAATGTCAACTTCTAGAGTTCAAAATCTGAGAGAAAGAGATGCTCCGAATTTCTTTTCAAGAGATTGCTAAGGCGCAATCTATGTATTTCACCCGTTGAAAAATTCACTCAAAAACAATGGCAACTAAAACTGGCATATCTCAGTGGCATATTTTCTCGACAAAGTTGATCTGAATTTGTCACTTGCAAGGGAAATCACAACATGATTGATTTTTATCGATAATGCTAAGTCATTTACTATTAAAACTTGAATTGTTTGGGAAAAAATGTGAAATCAGGAAAATTTCACATGTTTGAAAATACTGCCGAAAATTCTTGATGGAGAAAATGATATTTTACTTACTGGTGCTGTCTTATTCAATTTCACTTTATCTTCTCTTTGAATGAACATACCACCATGCAGAACCCTAGCGCACTCAACATTTAGAGAACAGAGCAAAATTATTACTTAACCCTTTCAACGTAGATGTACATTCCACTTCCTACACACGTTGATGAGGAAATTATAGACTTCTTAAATGACTCTTCTCTTAACCATGCTTATGATACATTATCTCATCAAATTCTGGTCACTAGTAGTCTAGTCTTATCCTCAATTTGCAAAAATGGTTATCTCAAAACTTCTACCGTTTCCTTCAACATATCTGTGTGAGCAAGGATTTTCCTCTTTGTGCTTGATTAAAAACAAGCTCCGATCAAAATTGAATGTAGAACCTGATTTACGAATGTCACTGTCGAAAAGAGCAACCAGAATTGAAGACATAGCACGAATATGCAAGCACACCCTTCCCACTAATTTTTATTCTCAGGTAATATATATACCGCTATTATATATATATATTATATATATTATATATTATATTATATATAATATATTATACTTATTATATAATAATATATAATATATTATATATATATATATAGATATGATATATTATATATATATAAACAAAAATTGAGTAAAAATTTCTAGGGGTTACGAGGTTTATGATGCTGAACTGGAAGGGGTACATTGCGAATTAAAGTTTGAGAACCACTGCACTACTAGGCCATCCACGTACCCAAAAATCAGGAACGTTTCAATTTAATTTATTGAGTCTTGTAGGGAAAATATGTATGTTGGTATTTTGGCCGAAAGAGTACGACGTTGAGTGACTGAGGAACTAATTAGTGAAGAACAAAGTGTATTTAGAATTGGTAGGAAATACGTGGATCAAAAATTTTTACTTTGCAACAAATGACTGAGAAAATGAGAGAGAAGAAGAATAAATTGTATTTGGGCTTTACGGATTTGCAACAGTCGTATGATAGGATTAATAGGGAAGTTCCATGGCAGGTGTTAATGATATATGGTGTTGGTGGTAGACTTCTGATGGAAATTAAAAGTATTGAATTGACAATTTAGTGAACTGTGTGTGTAAGAATAAATGTTGAAAATGATTGGTTTAATATTAATAGCGGAGTGAGGAAGGGATGTGTTACATCTCCTTGAAATTCAATTTGTTAATGGATGGATTTATGAAGGAATTAGAGGTAAGGGTGGCAGGGAAAGGTGTTAGAATGATGGAGAATGGAAGAGAATGGAGGGTACTCTACTTATAATATGCAAATAATTTGGTTTTGTGTGGCGAATTTGAAGAGAGTTTGAGAGGATTGGTAGAGGGGTTTGGCAGGGTGAGTTAAACTAGGAGTTTGAAAGTGAATGTAGATAAGAGTAAGGTTATGGAAGTCATGTTAGATGGTGAGCAGCTGGAACAAGTGTCTGAATTTAAATATTTAGGATATATGTTGGATGAAAATGGAACGGATGATGCAGAATGTGTTAGGAAAGTTGTGAGCGGTAGAAATGTGGATGGTGCAATTAAATCCTTGGTGGATATAAAGAGACTAATTCTTGAGTTTGCTAGGGAATTTTGCATGAGAGTTATGTTGTAAATACATACAGTACTATCGGTATATAATGACAATTTCATTTGAGATGAAAATGCAATATTCAAATAGCCTATTCTTAGGGGATGTGTTAGCTTGAGAGAAGATTTGATAAAAATGAAGGTGGATGAACTCATTAAGATAGTTGTGTAGGTAGTTTTGAAGAAAGAAATGACGTAAATGAGAGAATAAACGATGATTGAGAGAGATGGTTTTTTGGTTATTTATTTAAAAAATGTGTGAGTCGGTCGGTTGCTTTAAGCGGAGTATAGTGTGATTGTGAGAGGGAATATGAATGGAAAACAATAGAAAGGTAAAAGGTGAGTTTTGCTGGAGGTGAGACCGCAAGATGATAATAGGGAGTGACATGGTGGGTTTTTGCGATCATAAAAACTTAATTTAGGGCTATGCCGATTTCTGGGCTGGGGCAAGGAGATAAAGCCCTACAATGACGATGATGCCACATTGAGGGCGTACGTCTAGTTCTCTCGTGAAATCCCATAGTTCGTGGCTTTTTTTTTTCTGATGAGTTCTCACTTACGGATATAAAGAGGGCAGTAAATGGGCGCTGGGGTGGGGGGGGGGGGCATTTTCTTTTTCGACTTAGATCATATTCTTCTACCACATTTTGCTGTCTTCCCAGTGTGCATTTACGTACGTTCTCCTCTGCCCCTAATCTTAGTCTCGAAAGGTAGGTAAGGAGGATAATGATTTTAATACAGTATTATATATAAGTATTACTCTATCTTGATATAATATATATATATTATATATTAGTACTTATATATATACTATATATATATAATAGTTATATATACTATAATATATATATTTATTTTCTTTTATGATTTTTTATTATTCAATCTATTATTATTTATTAATATAATTATTATTATTTTAAGTAATTTATTATCTAATTCATTATTTATATTAATTGATTTTATTTATTATATTATGATATTATTATTATATATTATCTATAAGATGAGATTTTTATTTATTTATTATTATTATTATTTTATATTTTTAGTTTTTATTTATTATTATTTTATTATTATTTATCATTATTTATTTAATGTTTTTATATTATTATTATTAATTTTATTGATTATTATTATTATTATTATTATTATCTATTATTATTATTAATTATTATTATTATTATTTATTATTATTATTATTATTATTTTATTATTGAATTATTATTATTATTATTGTATTATATTATTATATTATTATTATTTTATTATTATTATTATATATTATTATTATTATTCATTATTATTATTATTATTATTATTATTATTTTATTATATATTATTATTTGAAAATAATTCCTAAATAGGTTTTAGAGAAAAGTGCAAATATGTCTTTGTCTAAATTTTAAATTGACTGCTTATGAATGCTTGATCATAAATATTTATTGCCTATATATATAATATACTCTATCATATATATCATATATACTATATAATAAGGTATATATATATATTTATTAATTATTATAATTAAGATATTATATCATATATATATATATATATATTATATATATATATATATATATTATATATATATTTATTAAAGGATCCAGTCCCCTGGAATCTTGGGATGGGATTTTGGATGGAACGAAACCACCCGTATTCTCGAGCTGCTCTTCAACTGGCATCTTCAATTTGCCAAACAATAGATCGATCTTTTGGAAAAAAGAACGATTGTTCTTCACCTCATGTTTTATACTAGTGCGGGTAAGAAACTTAATAATTATAAAAATGTATTACACTTTCATGTATACTTTTATGTATATTCTTTCTTTGTACACTCAATGTACACTCTTTCACTGTATACTCTTTCTTTATATATTTTGCTTAATACTATTATATTATATCTTTCAATTTAATGTTTATTAAATAATATAAATAACTTATAGTTTTAACGAAATTCCCTATCTTCCTATCCTTATAGGTACTGATATATTGATATATATTACGGATACTAATAATGGTTATATTGATATTAACATTTTAGAAAAAATATATATTTATTACTCTTTAGTTTAAATAATATATAATTAAGTATTATAATTAATCAGTATTAATTATTAGGTAGTGATAGGTATGTCTTTAAAAAAGTAATTGAATATGTATTACTGATATTTTGGCTTAATATGCTAATGTTTTATAGTACTATTTACTGGTTTGTTATATAGTGTGGATACTTTTATGTTATGTTAACTGATTAATTATTATCGTATATTAGTGTAGTAAGTTTGATGGTTTCTAATAGTGTTTAGTCTTTATGTGCCTCACATTATTTTCCTTCAAGTATCAGGGGTGAAAAGCTTTATTGATAGTTAGTAGTACTAGAGAAATACTTTATATTACGTTTAGGAGTATAGTTTGAATCAGTATTATATATAGATATAATATTAATACCATTATATTATATTGTTTGATAAATTTTTGTATAAAGTGATTTATTCCACTGTTAATAATAAATATATCTAATTAACATTGTTTTATAGCTTTTAGTGATGATTATACTTGAACAAAGTGTGATATAGTGTATATTACGGATATATATATAAAATAGTGATTGTAATAATATAATATTATATATAATATTATAATGATGATTGCTGCTTATATTAGGTTTACTATTACCTTAGTTGTATAAATATGTATGGATAAACTTTTATGATTAACTGTTAACAGTTATTTATATCTCAAATGTTTTAAGGGTGATGTAGTCATTGACATTTTCATGGTTAATGCATTTATATTTCATAAGTTCATATATGAAATGAATTGTGACTTATATGATTAATATGACTATATATTAAGTACTCTAATATGTGATGTTTGCATCCACGGTATATTTATTACATATAATTAATTTCAATATAATTCTTGTTATCTATTAAAGATTTGTTTTTAATGTATATATATATGAATGTCTTATCTCACACATTATATGTATAATATCTCGATAATGTGACTTGATAATATCTAATAGATCAATATAGATCATTAGATCAATTGAGAGTATTAGTATATATATAACTATATATAATATGGACAGTTGTGTGGATTATGATAATTTGTGATTTTGATTTATCTCTCACTTTGTCATATTATTTAGTGTGTATTAGTATAATACTAATTTTTATGTGCTGTTTGTAGA
>JABUQX010123894.1:20000-26921 GCA_015478945.1 Trachelipus rathkii | reverse complement strand
AACGAGTTATAAATAAAAAATATATGAAAATATAAATGTTCCAGCTTAAAGTAAAGTATATTTATTTATATAAGTACATGCCAAAAGGTTAGATAACGCAATGTATGAAAAGAAATAGAAAATGTAAATGTTTCAACTTGAAAAGAAAACGAGAATATAAATTATTAAACTCATAGTTTAGCTAAAAATATAATTTATTTATTTATTACAAGTACATGATAAAAGCGTATAAAACCGAACACAATGCATTACGTTATAGAATAACTTGAAATCAGTGCGACTATATTTATGCATTCAATCGCCGATATTGCGTCGGTTTCTTGCCGGTTCGAGCCGGTTTCAAGCCGGTTCACGCCTGAGAGCGTAACCCGTTAAAGAAATAATAAACTTCAAAAAGGTTGATTATGGGAACGAAGACAAAACGTCTACTACTGCTACTACTACTACTACTACTACTACTACTACTACTGATATTATATATATATATATATATATATATATATATATATTTATATATATATATATATATATATATATATATATATATATATATATATATATATATATATATATTTATATATATATATATATATATATATATATATATATATATATATATATATATATATATATATATATATATATATATATATATATATATATATATATATATATCTCCCAGATTTACTTCGTCGTGCTTTGAAGTAAGGGAATGAAGGTTACTTATGGCCTAAAGTAAAAGGGCGCATCTGACTTCGTAATCTTTATTTCTAACCCAATACTAGTTGCCTAAGAACACAGTAATCCAAAATTAATAAAAAAAAATAAAAAATAAACATACAAGAAAAAACAGTAACACGACGCCCCATACATTGATATAAAATACATGAAATAAAAAGAGTTTATGATAAAAATAATAAAAACTGATGCATATAGATAAAAACAAATACTACCATAATGAAAATTGCGCACCCTTATACATAAGACCAAAAATAAAACCAGGTCGGGCTAATAAATTTTTCAAAAGTTCTGAATAAATATAACATCATGAAACTGCGCACAAACCTTCAAAAATGAAAACTGCGCACAAACCTTTAAAAATGAAAACTGCGCACAAACCTTATACATAAGACCAAGATACCAGGTCTGTCTAATAAATTTTCAAAAGTTACAAATAAAAATAAAATCATCATGAAACTGTGCACAAACCTTATACATAAGACCAAGATACCAGGTCTGTCTAATAAATTTTCAAAAGTTACGAATAAAAATAAAATCATCATGAAACTGCGCACAAACCTTCAAAAAAAATGAAAACTGCGCACAAACCTTTAAAAATGAAAATGCGCACAAACCTTAAATCTTTAAAATTACAGATAAAAATAATACCTTCACCAAGAAACTGCGCACAAACCTTATACATAAGACCAAGATACCAGGTCTGTCTAATAAATTTTCAAAAGTTACAAATAAAAATAAAATCATCATGAAACTGTGCACAAACCTTATACATAAGACCAAGATACCAGGTCTGTCTAATAAATTTTCAAAAGTTACAAATAAAAATAAAATCATCATGAAACTGCGCACAGACCTTATACATAAGACCAAGATACCAGGTCTGTCTAATAAATTTTCAAAAGTTACAAATAAAAATAAAATCATCATGAAACTGTGAACAAACCTTCAAATCTTTAAAATTACAGATAAAAATACCTTACCAAAAATTTCGCGCAAACATTAAATCTTTAAAATTACAGATAAAAATAATACCTTACCAAAAAAAGTCGCACAAACATTAAATCTTTAAAATTACAGATAAAAATAATACCTTACCAAAAATTTCGCACAAACATTAAATCTTTAAAATTACAGATAAAAATAATACCTTACCAAAAATTTTGCACAACCATTAAATCTTTAAAATTACAGATAAAAATAATACCTTACCAAAAATTTTGCACAACCATTAAATCTTTAAAATTACAGATAAAAATAATACCTTACCAAAAGTTTTGCACAACCATTAAATCTTTATAACCGATCTTGCTCAGCACGCAAAGCAAAGGAATGTAACCGAAGTTCATAAAGTGTACCCTAAAAACTTCGATACTAATGTTACCAAATTGTGGGAAGAGGAAAAAAAATTCTATAACATTTGAAGTTTTCGAAAAGAAAAAAAAAATTTTTCTCAGAGGGGTGTGGGACCCATTCGATTTTTCACTTCAAATAAAATTTTTATAAAGTGTATTTGAAGTGAAATTACAAAGAAATAAAAATATAAAAATTTCACTGAAAAATATACTAAGGGAATCATTTACTCCTACGATCATAAAGCTATCAAATGGCATATAGAAAAAAATAAAAAAAATAAAAATATTAAAATTAGTAGGGCCAAACCCACTGCTCTAGTGAAATTGCGCAAACAAAAACAATCAGAGAGGAAAAGAATTATTTTCCCCTGTGAAAAAGTAAAACATATTACTAGCCCTTTATTTTTTTATGGTTTCTTTGATTGAAACGAAAACTGCAAAAATTCGATATGAAAGCATGGTACAAAAATCCAGGCCTAAGGTACCCAAAGAAATCTTTATTTCTTTCTAAAACAGCTTTTTTTCTCTTATTAAGAAAACTGTTAGTATATTAATAAATAATGGGTACTCTACTAAACGTTTTAAATAAAGTTGTAACTTACCAGACTTAATTTCAACGTGGTTTATTTTTAACAACACAACTACAGCGTACATTCAGTAAGAATGAGGCTAATTTGGAAAGCCTTGTAGGACCGGCAGAGGAGAAGGAGGGGCGTGGGAGAGAGAAGGGATGGCGTTCTCATGGGGGATAATGAGGGAGAAAAAGAAAAAAAACATAATATTTAGATGTGATTAGTTTCGTTAAAAATATTGACGAAAAAAAAAAAAGAAAAAGAGAATTACAAGAAGCAAAAATAAGAATGGTAAAACTTTTAAACTTGTTGCTATAAAATAAAGGATCACGAATATATTATTTAAATTTCTCCAGAAACTGTGCGTTGGCAACTTGATATTTTATCTCCAGTATATGAAGGGGAGTTAAATTAAACAGGGGGGGGGGGGGGATTTATGGGGGGGGGGGGGGAGAGGGGGTTTGGGACATCGTACGCGATATAGAGGGAGAGCTTGGAATTTGGATCAAAAGAAAAAAAAGGAAATTAGAGTGATATAAAATGATCAGATATTCAAAAATTGTAAATCAAGATTTTGAGAAAGGAAGAATGAAGAAATAAGAATGTTTCTTTATTCATTTTTACTATAACAGAATCTCTGTTATATATATATATATATATATATATATATATATATATATATATATATATATATATATATATATATATATATATATATATATATATATATATATATATAGTATTTTTTTATATATATATATATATATATATATATATGTGTGTGTGGGCCTACAATCTACTGAATTATAACTTATCAATATGAATAATAAGATAAATCTATAAAATAATTTCTTTATACATTTTGTTTTTCAATATTGTTATACTTTGAAAGTAAATTATTACCCTGAGTTTTGCAATTATTTCTTCCTTTATTGATCTGATTTCTAAAAGAAATTCTTCACAAGTTCTCCAAATTTTTTACCATTTATCTTAAGAAACCTATAAACTTGTCAATGTTTTTCCTGGATTTTATTTTTTAAAAAAGAAATGATATATTCATTTAATCATAAAAGGATTCAACAGAGATTATCTTCTTTACTAAATCCTTAAAACTGTTCAAGTTTTGATCTTTTTTTTAAATTCTTTATATATTTCTATTGCGCCAATATTTGACAATTTAGTTAAAAACAAAAATATTGGAAACTTTTGAGGAGTCCCATAAAATTGCACCAGTAATAAAATTTTCTGACAATTTACAATCTCTCTTTTTTTTTTTATCATTAGAAGTATTTTAGAAAAATAAAAAAGTTAAAGAAAACCGATATCTCACATTGTTCCAAAAACACACACACTTAAACTAACACACACTCAATTTTCATATATATATATATATATATATATATATATATTTATATATATATATATATATATATATATATATATATATATATATATATATATATATATATATATATATATACATGGGCGTAGGCATGTAAAGTACAAGGCACTTGCCCCCCCTAAATCTTGGCGAAATAAAAATTATGAACCTTATATGTTGCCAGACGACGTTTTAAGGTTTAGTAGTCGAAAACTTAAAAAAATACATCAATCGATAGATAATGATGTAGATTACTAACGTATTATATTATTATTTTTTCTAAAGTTTTATGTGTTTTCAGTTTTCTATATTGGCTTAAAGTCAACTAACTTTAGTCCTTTTATACAGCTGGATTCCTTCCTGACATTATTCTCCGCTATAACTTTCAGTATGCCGATAGTATTTGGCGGCTGCCAAAGCTGTTAAATCAATCTCGGAAGGCGTACCCGTTGATATTCAGCTGCAGACAACACATTAAAAACAATTGCAGAAAATAAAAGAAATATTACAGCAATTTTGAAGACCATAATTATATATATATATATATATATATATATATATATATATATATATACATATATATATATAGCAGTATATATATATATATATATATATATATATATATACATATATATATATATGTTATATATATATATATATCTGGCTCGATATTTATCTGGCATGTCAATCTTTAACCTACCAAATGAAACTTGCCCAAGGGGTTTCAGCATATATATATATATATATATATATATATATATATATATATATATATATATATATATATATATATATATATATATATATATATATATATATATATATATATATAGTTATATATTATATATATATATTATCAAACAAAATCAAAGCTCATATAATTTATTATAAAATCCTAATAGATTGATATATATTATCTTCAACAATTATAGACCATATTTCGGCTTGACATTAGCAAAATGGTGGAAACCACTTATTTAATTTAACATTTTAACCATCTTTCATTGGGTCTCATTCATCTCCCAAACGTCAGGCGCAGCGATGAACAGACCCAGCGAAAAACGTCATTTTCATGAGTGGCTCTTAACTTCTTAACCCATTTTGCAAGAGAATACGCCCCATCACTCTCTTGGATCACATCAATGGAAAGATTCCGTCTATAAAGTTCACTATTGAATACCCTGTCAATAACTCAATTCCTTTTCTTGATGTTTTTATAGAGGTTGACCAAATCCTCCAAACTTACACCACATCTATATACAAAAACCCATGCATGTAAACTCATATATTGATTGGTTCTCCCTGCATTCGTTCTCTACTAAGTTAACTGTACTAACTTCCCATATTATTAGAGCATTTAGAATTTGTAGCCCTTCAAAAATAGACCAAGAACTTAACAATATCAAGAACATCTTTTCATCGCTACATTATCCAGTGAAAATATTTTTCAAATCTCTTAACAAGGCTAAGAAAACTTTTTATAACGTTAACAATAATACTCCCCCTATGACTCCCATTCACTTTATCAATATACCAACAAACAATCATGGTCATTACAAAAAGTTACTACCTAATAACATAAAACCTGTCAAAAATATCACTAATTTGAGAACGTTTCTGCACCAACCTGTCCTTCAAAACACACCTCCATCAATGCCCATACCATGCACATACAAGATTGAGTGCGGAGACTGTAACCAGTTGTATATTGGGGAAACCATCGATTTAAAACGCAGATTATATCAACATAAACGGGATTTACAAAAAGATAATAAAGACTCACCTCTCGTAAAACATAGAACTCTTAGAAATCATAACATCAATACAAATAACCATAACATTATTCAAAAAAATAACAACACCTTTAAACGAAAACTAACAGAAAGTTTTATTATTTTTAATACAAATCCTCATAATCTTAACACAATGGATGGTGAATTTAAAATCGACCACTTACTTAACAATATTCTCTTGCAAGACAAGAAGTTAAAGTTACTCATGAAAAATATAAATACAAACCAACCAAATTTTCTTCCAACTTCTGATATTCATTAGATCGCTTCTGTACGTCGGCTGCGTTTGGGATTGAATAAAGTGCTAAGTGAGCATAGAAAGGCCTCTCCCGTTTTTAAATAAAATTAGTTTCCCTTAATCTGTTAATAACATTAAATACTTCGAATGTGCGTATAATTATTGATTAATAATATAAATATAATTTATTAGGGGTTTTTATCATAAATTATATTAACTGTGGTTTTAGTTTAGTAGTTTATTAATATATATATAGTATATATATTACATATATATATAGCATATATATATATATATATATATATATATATTACATATATATCATATGGCCTTTATCAAAACATACATATACTACATATATATACATAGGCAGAGCATATATTATGTTGGTTATTATTATTATATATACATATATATATATACATATTATTATATATATATATTATTATTACAAAGCCCAATACTTATCAGATATGTTATTATATTGGTTATTATTATATATATATTATTATATATTTTTATAATTGCATACCTATTTAGTTAAAGATATTAGTTATATTTTTATATTATTATATTATATTATTATTATATATATATATATTATTATTATTATTATTATTATTATTATTATTATTATACATATATATATATTATTATTACTACATATATATACATACATTACATATATATTACATATATTACATATATATACATAGCATATATATATATATATTATATATATGATATACATATATATGTTTGGTAACATATTATTTCCATCAAAATCATATATATATATATTACATATACATATATATATATATATATATATATATTATTGCTA
>JABUQX010123893.1:17500-29856 GCA_015478945.1 Trachelipus rathkii | reverse complement strand
TATTATGAGAGAATGTTATAATTAAAATATATATAACGTTGTATTAATAACATAATATTCATGTCAATATATTATAATAGTATATATTAAACATACAATAGTTATTTCTTATTTTGATTAAAAAAGCTTTCAAAATTATAAATTATTATTATTATTTATTATCATTATTTTTTATTTATTTATTATTATTATTTATATATAAAAATATTAATATTATATTATTAATATATAATATTATAATTATTTTATTATTATTATATCATTATATATTAATAAATATTATTAATTATTATATTATCATTATATTATATATTATATTTTATTATTATTATTATTATTATTATTATTATTAATTATTATTATTATTATTATTATTATTATTATGCATTATTATATTATTATTTATGATTATTACTAGTATTATTTTAATTATATTATATTTTTTATAATATTATATATTATTATATTATTATTTATTATTATTATATTATTATTCATTATATATTATTATTATTATTATTTATTATTCATTATTATTTATTATTATATTTTATACTATTATTTTATTATTATTAAAATTATTAGTATTATTATTATTATTTTGATCCACATACAAAAAAATTCGAAATAACAGTTAGATATAATAATAATTGATAGGATAAGCACATTTCTGGCTTATTAGATTCTGTCCCAATTGTACATTCAAATGAATAGTCATATAAAAATATTAATAAAATGGATTTTACTTTCTATTTATAAAATTTTTAGCTATTTTGAAATACTGTATATTAATAAATGTAAATAAAATAATAATTAATATATTATTAAGAATATTAATATATATTATTAGTACATATATAAATATATAATAATAATATATAATATAATATATATATATAATATAATAATATATATAAAATATAAATATATAATAAATATATATAATATATATAATTATATATATAATATATTATATATATATATCAATAATATATAATAAACTATATATATATAAGTTAATATATATAATATATATATATATTAGATATAATAAATATACATTACTATATCATATCAATATATATAATAATATATATACGTAATAATATATATAATAATAAATAAATAATAATATATATAGATATATATATATAATTATAATATATCATATATATATAATAAAATTATAATATAATATATATAATAATATATAAATATATATATATATTATATATAAATATATATTAATATATTATAATACATTATATACTAAATATATATAGTAATATATAATATATTGCCAAAAACCATTTCACTCTAAAAAATTGAGGAACTAAATTAATCCGACAGGCAACAAATACTTTCAATATACAGATCACTTTATAGGAAATAATCGACAAAGATTTATGGTGATAAATTTGAGATATATAATATATATATCATTATATAAAAAAGAAATATAAATAATAATATTTTATTATTTAACTTATTAAATATTTATATAATATATATATTATTATTTTGATATATAATAATATAATATAATATAATAAAATTATAATATAATATAATAATATATATATTAAAAAGTAATATAATATAAAAATATATAATAATATTATAATATATAATAATATATATAATAAAAAATTATATAATTTATAAAAATATATATAATATAAAAATAAAAAATAATAATATATAATATATATATAATTTATAAATATATATTATTATAGTATATATAATATATATTGGTATAATATATAATATAATATAGTATATATATCATATATAAACTAATATATATATAAAATAATATATATATATATATAATAAATTATATATATATAATATATATATATATATTATATACTATATATACTTAAATACAATATATATAATATCAAATATATATATAGTAATATATATTATATAATATTATATATATAATATATACTATATATATATATATAATATATATTTATATATATATAAATATATATATAATATAATAAACTCACCACACACTAAATCATCACCGCAAGCTGGGAATTTAGGAGTGGCTCACATGCAACATTGGAAAGAAAGTGAACATCAGTAGTAGAAGGAAATAATGAGGCACAAGTCGGAAAGAAAGCCCAGCCTTACTACCCCCTTTAAATCCTTTGATTGAGAACTCGTCGCAGTCATAAAAAATCAACCCTAGAGCTTCACGGACGGGCTGGACATTCACTATGGCATCTCGTCAATGTAGGGGTTCATCCCTTGACCCAGGTGGGCTACAACTATACCCCTTCACAAAAACCCGTCATTCACCATCTAATATTATGATCTTTCTTCTTCGCCTCAGCCCAAACTCACATTCTATTCCTCCTAGGAATTCCTTACTCACTCACTCCACCTTTTTCTTTTTACTCCTACGATGGTCGACTCCCAACACACTTAGACATATATGACATTGCCGACAACCAACCGGACATACATCCAATCCTTTCACATGAGACCAAACCATCAACAACTAATATACTTTCATTGTTTTCTCTCATTTACTCAATTTATTCACAGTACACAACTCCTAATGCGTTCCTTCCTTATTTTTATCAATTCTTCTCACGGCTAACACGCCCTTTAAGATTGTCCTCTTTATTTATTATTTACTTTAGAATCTTTAGAATACTTTATATATATATAATGAATATATATATATAATATAAATATAATAATATATATATATTATAATATAATATATATAATAAAATATATATAAAATAATATATAATATTTATAAATAATATTTAATATAATATAAATGTATATGATTTTTTTTTATACATATTATATATAAATATACTAAATATAATATATATATATATATATATATAATATAAATATTTAACTATATATAAAGGTTAGAAAAAATGAAAGCAAATCAAGGGTATTCAATGTACTATAATAATTTATAATAATATATATATATATATTATATATATAATAATAAATAATATATAAGTATATATATATAATAATATAATATAAAATATATATATAATATATAATATAATAATATATATACAATAATTAAACAATTTTTTTTAAGTATTAAAAATAATTTCAGGATGTAGTTATACATAAAAAAAAAAATATAAAAATAAATAAAATATAAATATTATAAATATATAAAAATATATATGATTATATATATATAACTAATAATCATATATAAATGGTAGATAATTGCAAATACATAGAAGAAATTATGTAAAATGCGCCTTCCCTCTTTCCAAATATAAAATAAATATATAAATAATATATATATATATAATATATATATATAATAGTATAATTAAAATATATAAATATATATAAATATTATATTATATACTTATAATATATAATATATAGATATAGATAATATAAATAATATATATAATATATATATAATAATATATAGTATATATTATATATATACTATATATATATATAATATATAATATATATATATATATATATACAATAAATATATATATAATATAAAATATTAATATATATATATATATATATATAATATATATATATTATAATAAATATATATATATATATATATATATATATATATATATATTAGAAAAATCGAAAGTGGTTTAAAACGTGATTTTAAATTGAAAAAAAATAAATAAAAGAAAAAATCTAAAATAAATCACAAACATAAGATAGAAAAACTTTTAAAAAAAGAAGAAAGAAAAAGATTTTTAAAGAAAAAAAAATATAAAAGGAAAATTTTGGAGAAAACTGGAAATATGGAGGTGCAATGGCAGAGAAAATAAGCTTAAATTTTTGGAAAATGAAAAATTAAAATCGAGAGAGAGTTAGCTCCTATTTTATATCTGACATTTTTCGAGTCATGTCCGACGAGCTGTAAGGGCGATAAAGGCCTATAAAACGTTCACTAATTTCGGTCTTAACGACTAACCCCTTGTTCAAAAGAATATTTTTTTTTTCTTTTCACATTTTCAACCTTTCCCACCCCTAAACCCCCCACCGACCCCCAACGACCCGACCCCCCGCCCATACCATCACCCAATTTTTTTTTTCTTCTTCTTCTTCTTTTTTAAGTCTACGTATTCGAAATGGAATTAAAGGCGTCCGCCAATGATAAAGACATTTTTTGAGCCTCAGTCAAAAGAATAAATGAATGGGAATTTAAAGAAATAGAAAAAATAATACATTTATAATGATAATTAACACAAAAATTGAATTCAAATTCATTCAAAATTTTACACTTTTTACATTATCAATTTAGCTTTCATCCCTTTTGGAGGATTATATTATCATATTATTATTATTATTATTATTATTATTATTACATTATTATATTATTCATTATTATTATTATTATTATTATTATTATTATTATTATTATTATTATTATTATTATTATTATTATTATTATTATTATTATTATTATTATTATTATTATTAATTAATGACATACATTATTATTGATAATATTATTATTATTATTATATTATATTATTATTATTATTATTATTATTATTATTATTATTATTATTATTATTATTATTACTAATTTTTCATTATTATTATTATTATTATTATTATTATTATTAATATTATTATATATTATTTATTATAATATTATTATTATATTATTATTATTAGATTATTATTATTATTATAATTATTAATTATTACTTATACTAAATTTTTCATTAGATTATTATTATTATTATTTTATGTATTATAATGGGGTAAACAAAAAAATTTTTTTTGGAAAACGGTCCAAGGGTTTCCAAGCGGAAATTAGACATTTGAGATGGCGCTGAGTCAAAATTGCCCCTTTGTTTTATTTTCAACAGGTCTGGGTTGTTCCGTCACAGGACATGTAAGAAAAAAACATATTTTTTCGTCAAAAACCCAATTCCTGAGAATCATAAACATTCGGTTTTTTCCGTTTTCCTGGGTAAATAAAAGTCAAAGCGTATCAAATTCATTCATTGTTTAATATATATACTCGATATACTTGATTAAGAGATTTACATACATGTACATGAGTAGTTTACGTACACAAAAAGTTCAGAAGTTCACGGCGTAAATCCCCGTTTCTTCGATTTCCGTGTGTGAGCAGCTGCTGGGTTGTCTCTCTTCAGCGACCAGCAGTAGTCCGCGAGCATGACTGCGTTCCACCTCCCCTGGTACCTCTCCTCCATTTTACGCATGTCCTGATGGAACCTTTCTCCCTGCTCGTCGCTGACCGCACCAAGGTTTTCAGGAAACCTCTCCATGTGTGAGAACAGGAGAAATGCAATCTTTATACTATCAAACACCCGAGGTTTGCGAGTTCAATTATTTTTTTTTACCCATTTATAGGTATTGTTTGATGAGTGATACCGTAGTTTGCTGCCTTCTTGTTCCCCAGGAAGTTGTTCACCACCTGCACAACGACCTCCAGGCGGCGCACTCTAGCGTGTTCATGGAGTTTTCGAACTCTGTGTCCTTGATGAGCTGCCGTATATCTGTGGGCCATCGAAAATGCCGGCCTTCAGCTTCTCAATGGTGACTCCAGGGAAGGCTCGGCACAAGTAGTTGAAGCACCTCCCATCCTTGTCCAGAGCGCGACGCGTGAACTGTTTCATATAACCCAAGCCTATGATGAGTGAAACGGTGGGAACAAAATCTTTTTCCGGTCAACAAGAGTTCGTTTATGATGTTGCTGGCCCCAGGTACTAACTGCCTCCGCGCCGGCCACTCTTTCTTCACATAGTGCTTGGGCTCTGTCTCGACTGTCCCACTTACATATAAGCATAGTACTTTGTTGTACACTGACTGCTGACCAAGAGTAGAAAAGTTCACCATCCTTAACAGGTTCGACGCAGGATTGATCCATTGTGCTGCTATATTTGGATTATTGCGAAGCACGTACTTGACTGCTTCATATTTTTCTTGAGAGTTGTGGAGTGCGCAAGAGGAATTGAGGCGAACTCGTCGTTCCCGTTGTGTATGAGCACACTCTTCAAAGAGCTTGCTACTGTCTATGAAGAGTTGCCAATCTCTCGGATCATATTGAGCAGCGCCGAGTTTAGCAAGAAGGACCGGCACATCTCGGCGAGTACACGAGATCTTGCTCCTCCAGAAGTAGCCCATGTGACCGTCCTGATGTTTTCTAACGACAAAACGTTGATACGCGCCGTCCTCCCGAGGTAATTTTTCTCTTTGAGTCTGGAGCGCCAACAGCTTCGAGGACCAGTCTTCGACAAGACTTCGACGTTCACCGAACAGATCATTAAGGCGCACATTGTGAACAGGGCCGGTCGGACCATTTTAGTGTTCCATACTCCTCATCTGTTTCTCCTCCCTCATATGCAGTGGTGGCCTCGTCGTCGCTGTCAGGAAGCTTCTGGCAGCGCTGGTACAGGAAGTTCCTTCGCATCGTGCGGCAAACTGCGACGGCGGGCAGACTGGGAAGGTCGGAGGCTACTTGGAGGCTGCTCCGATTTCTTTCGAGTGATCCCAGTAATCATCGATGGCGCAGAAGTAACCAATCCGATTCCCGATGGTTCAGACGGCTCCCTCAAACCATCGGAAATCCCCAAACTTTAGTGAAGTTTTCGTTGCCCTTCGTCCACCGCCGGGAGATATTCCCATCGCACGTCTTGCACACCGGTTGCGGGTGCCCAGGATTATTGGTCACCCAGCTTGACTTTTGAAAGTAAGCCTGGGTAGGCGCGCTTCACACAGCTTGTGCATGCCTTCCGGCATTGCCAGCGTGTTATTCTCCGCAGAGTAGCAGACGATAATATCTTAAGACGTCAGGATTATTTCCGCATGACACCGTCGCGTTGAATAAGCCATATCAATACTGTCGCGGGAAAGGAAAGAAAAGAAGGGTCAATTAAGTTCATATTTGTCAAACAGAAGACACATTTTCAGAAGGCCAACATTTTATATATGAACATAATTCGCTACATTCATTCCCAGAATAAGGATTGAACTTCCAAAAACCTCAGATATTTTAAAGTAGCATTTGTATTGTTCTGAGTCCAAAAATCACCTTGGTTTTTGCTCTATCAGGTCAACTTTTTGGGATACAGCCATAGGCCTACCTGACGAGCGTATACATATGAATAATTTATCATTATGTATAGCCTCGTCAGTAGGCCTAGTGCTGCTATCTTCAAAAGCGTTGATACCTGATTGAGGCGCCCAAATACCAAATGTCGTGATTCTTCTTTGCGACTGCATAGAACACCAAATTAGTCTATAAATTCAGCTTTCTGAGAACCCCTGACGATCTTTCTGGCTGTACCCATGTATACTGTATATATATTATTACTTATTATTACTTTATTATATTATTTTATTTTTATTTATATTATTATTGATTTATTATTTTTAGTAGTAGTTAGATAGTACACATAATGACCGGCTGGGATTATCAACTCGGCGCGAATCAGCCTGTCGGAATTGTGCGATCTTAAAATTTCGCTTACGTCTCCGGCATCTTCGATATTATTATGCATACGGTTAATCCTTTATTACTTACTTATTATTATAATATTATTTATTCTTATAAAGCATATATAAAATGAAGTTGTTTATACGTATTTATTATATATCATACTATATAGTATCATAGTAGTAGTGTAGTAGGAGTAGTAGTAGTAGTTTAAGTAGTATATGTATAAGTAGATTAATAGTATGAATTTAGATAATACGTTATGTTAATAGTTAAATGCATGATAATCATACAATTATAATAATAATAAATAATATAAATCAATATAATTAATTATTTGTCAAAATATTAATGAATAATTGAATATATAATAATATAATAATTAATATATAATAATATTAACAAATAATAATAAATAGTGAAAAAATATATAATAATACATATAAAATTAAAAATAATAATATAATAATATAATAATAATAATAAATTAATAATAAATAATATAATATAGTATATTATTAGACATGAGTTAGAGTATGTTAGAAGATTTGTATCAAGAATTCTGTACTGCATGGTATAATAATTAAATTAGTTATTTGTTCTTAAGTTAACATTTACCACATTATAATTTATATAGGCATCTAAAAAATATAAAAGAAATAATAAACTTTATGATACTAGTACTAAAACTCTCCTTACTGCAAGTTATCGTGAGGGCTAACTTTGAGTATAAAACTCAATAAAAATGCGTCCTGACTTGGTCTTTAACGTATACATATGTTTTACGAATTTACAATATCATTCATAATTCAGATAAAGATCAGTTATCATTTTCTTTAAATATTTGAAAAATTTTTCTTATAACCTGGAAACTTTTTATTTAGAAGAGTACATATAGCCTCGAATTTACCGCATATATTCGAAATTTATTAGAGTTAGGCTTACGATACTATAGTTTGAATATAAGTTATAATTATATATAAATAATATAATTTATTATATATCATATTTTATATATATATATATTTTAATTTATATATTTAATTTCATAAATTAATGGATATTAATTCATCCCTACCACATTTGAAAGTAGAATATTGTTTAATTATTGTATATATGTAATATATATATATTAAATATATATATATAATTATATAATATATTACTATTGATGGTGGGAAGAGTTGTGCTAGGTTAATTATGACTTCTCAACAATATTATCGGAAAAAGTACTGACCGGAGATAGACTCGTATCCTCTACCGCTTGTACCTCTTCGTGAGGATTGATATTTTTCTTCTTATATTTTCTTCTATCGGTCTTATCATATTAGTCAAAATATTGCCGAACTACACGAATTTATGTTGTGCGTTACTTTTTTAATTGTTTTAATTAATTTACAGCACGACTTTGTATTTTTCGTTATTAAAAATATATTTAAACAAAATTATAATATATAATATTATATTATATCATATAAGTTATTATATACGAACGGACTAAACGATATATTATATATATGACTATATAATATATATATAATTATATGATATTTTGCCGAATCGCGGATGGGTTAGATAACGTTGAGTAGTTTTATTAAAAAAGAAATAATACATACTCTGATAACTCTATTAAGAGCCTCATCTGCACTCATACGAACATCAGGATCTTGATCATCGACAAGAACTAAGAGTGTTTCCATTCCAATGCTTATATATAAAATCTATAATTTTTTAGTAACTTGAAATTTGAACTCAAAATATTAAAATCTAAGAACACTTTAAACGGCATTTACCAATCGAATACATATTTATAAAATAAACATTTTTTATGCCTTAAAATACGTTCTCTTTAAAAGCGAACGATTTTAAGCTATAACTATTATTTATTTGTAAATGTATTCGATTGGTAAATACCAT
Source organism: Trachelipus rathkii (assembly GCA_015478945.1). Classification (NCBI taxonomy): domain Eukaryota; kingdom Metazoa; phylum Arthropoda; class Malacostraca; order Isopoda; family Trachelipodidae; genus Trachelipus; species Trachelipus rathkii. The sequence continues at coordinate 20,462 of JABUQX010123893.1, read as the reverse complement.
TTAAATTTTAAAGTGTTTCATTCTCAATAGAAAAATATTGCTCAAATTTCACATTACAACCTTGCAAATCTGGGATATTTTTATGCTCAAATTGGAGCATTTAGAATAGAGTTTCATCATCTAGTTATATTATAATATCTTTGAAACCCAATAATGAAAAGAGTCGGTATCCAATATCCAATAAGGAAAAGAGTTAGAATCCAATAATAAAAAGAGTTTGAACCTAATAATGAAAAGAGTTGAAATCCAAAACCGTCGTGTTAAGACTGAATTCCTGAACTGATGGTAAGAGGCTCGGTCTAGATAGAAATTATAGGCCCCCATTTCAAACTGCTTATTAAGTATTTTTGTAATTTTTGTTAAATACATATTATTTGTATATCTGAATTTACTTGTAATACAAGTAACAGAACTAGAACAATTATAACAAGGTAATAACAAACAATTTTATTCAAAATAGATGTAAAAAAAGAGTATTTAGTGTATTCATGTTTCTTTTGTTTTCGGAATTTCAAATCAAAATGATCGTTATTACTTTTACACATTCAGAAATTCTTTGCTTGCTTAAGTTGCTTTCTTTGAGCAAATTCATCAAAAACACCAGCAAAATCAGGCAACTTTGCTTCGTCACTGTTGATATTCAACGTTGCCAACCTGTTCAAACGAAAGCACGATTTAATTCATTTCAGGATACTGAAACTCTTCTCATAAGAAGTTATTCTTTCTGGTAATATTTTGTAAAATAAAAACATAGCCCAATTTCGAATTCAATATTTGACCATAAATTTTCTTCTGTCACACAGTATCGAGTTTGTAAATCACGCTGAAAATTCTTTGAAGATGATGCATTTTAATTTCAAAGTCACTTGAAATATGACTTTTGTGTTGCAGCTTATAAAGATTAGTTTTTTGTACCAACTTACTTTCCATCCAACTGTTTAAAGTATAAAAAAAAAAATCCACAAACGTTCCTGACTGCAAAAAAGTGATGCGAAAGGTCAGCGACGAAGAGAATCAATTAACTTAACCTGAAGAGTAGATTCACCCTGCGAATAGCCAAACTACCTGGCGACCGGGCTGGCGTATACTAATTTTGAATGACACATGCCATGCTTCTCTAAGAATATCTTTCCATTTCTATTTCAATTTCAATAAATCTGTTGGTAGTTGGTCAATGTTGTCCTTTTCCATATCTAAAGATCAGACTTACACTCTACGTTCAAATTAGTAACTGCACTCAGCTCTGCCACAGTGCATTACGTTATAGATACAATATTGTTTTTTACTTTATTACAGAATTTTTAAATCATTATCTAACATTAGTTACAACTATTTGATAAGGATATATAAATAAAATAGAAAATTTTTGATAATTTTGTTTGGCTTTGAAAGGACTAGCTTTAAAAAAAATAGTTTACCTAATATTGACATATACTATCTAGAACAGAAACAAAGCAACAAATAATAAAATAAAGTATTATTATTATTATTATTATTATTATCATCATCATCATCTAATGCACTTGCATTTTTCGAAACTCGTTTGCATGAATTACGTATATTTTAAGCTCTTAAAAAATTTATTTTAAAACTAATTTGCTTGAAAACCTCTTCCTAACCTCGTAAATCTGTAAACTAATCAAACAGAGAAACAAATTGACAATGCAAAATCCATACAACAATTAGTCTTGCAAATAAACAGTCAAAAAAAAAAAAAATTCAAAAAAACACCAAATTGACAATATGGGTAAGCCTGAAGAAAAGACTTGGGCAAGTGGTACACACTTTGAAACTATCTTCCACCTCAAATGAAGTGCTTAAGGAAAGCAAGAAAACACTACCGACCCTTAAACAACACTGCTATGGATTAGCACAATATTTTTGAAGCATTTCCAATAAGTCAATTCACCACAATTAATGGAAAATCAAATGACAAATAAATTATCCCCAACTCAAGCACACTTTATCTCCATCCTTCACAAGATACAATATTGGGTAGCCTATCAAATCACTGAAAAACTTCCAGCTGCCGGTCCAGATATCTTAAATATCTACCTATAACACCTTAAAACCTATAGCTACTAACTAGCCAACCTGAATGAAATTGACAACAAATCATGGCAACTTGTAAAAAATCAAAAATAGGTATTCAATTTTTAATGAGAATGCACAGCTCAAATATCTAACAAATTTACTTTTCAAAATCGTTAAACTTAAAAATGGGTTCCCCTATGATGCATTATATTTCCTCTTCTCTTCACAATCATTTTACAACCTCAGGCATAGAACAATAATAACTATGCTGATAAATAATCATCAGATTGAGCTCATCTATACATTTAGCTACCAATCGCGCGCACACTACATAAATCACCTAGTTATCTAGCTTATCACCAATAGAATATTGGCATTCCCCAAGAAATTCTCAAAAACTAAACTACCGACCGATGCTAATCCTCCTTCCACCTTCAAAATAAAACTAAATTGTACTATCATTCCATTTAAAATTCTAAAAGTTACTTGTCTCACATATGACACTCCTTTCACTTTCTTAGCTCACATCCCTCACTTAACAAGCTCAGCATAAATCTTAACATATTACAAGCATTTGCTCAGAACAAATTAAGCAATAAAGATGTTCACACGCACCTCAGTTTACAAAAAGTTTTAAGATTCACATTGAGCTGTGCTTCACCAGCCTCGTATCCTGACACAGCACACACTAAATTAGAAAATATTGAAACCCCAGAATTCAATCTCCTGAATTATAAACTGACTGCACCAATGCCACTTCACTAAGACAAAAATTCTCCCTTTAAAAGATAACCTTAACATGCTAGGCTCACAATTCCATCCCAGTACAGTAAGCATTACTTACCCCTGCCACAACAGTTTCCATAACTATACAAGACACTGTTTAAGACTACTTCATCCCCCACTCTTATTATAACCTACATTTTCA
>JABUQX010123893.1:0-12500 GCA_015478945.1 Trachelipus rathkii | reverse complement strand
TTGCGTTCGTGAAACGATATTTTTTAATAATAATAGTTAGATCGTAAAGGTTTAAATTTTGTTTATTGGCGGGTTCTTTTTATTTGATATGTTCTGTTAATTTTTATAGGGTTTAAATTATATGTATATATAAGAATAATTATCCTATATAAAAGAGTTATATATAATAAACTGCTAAACTAAAATCCTCCAGAATTATATTTAGCCTATAAGGACAAATATGGTTTTCACCAGATAAAATAATAGGTAATATATATAATTATATATATAATATTATATATTATGAGAGTGTACTCACTATAGAGTTTAATGTTTATAATTATTACCAATAATAAATGAGAACTTATCCTTAAGTGAAATAAGAAATCAATAACGATTGCTAATAATATTCTCTTAGGTAATATATATATATTATTTAATTTGAGTATTAATTACACCAGAATATTCATATCATCAATATAATATTGTGATCGAAATGTAATCTTAGTGTTATCACACACTATATCGTCCAAACCAGAATACTCATATCATCAATATAATATTGTTAAATAAAATCTTATGTACAACTTATAAAAGTAGAACGTTATTAATTTGAAATTATTTTTACAGTGGGTACCGGAAATAACGCATCACTGCCAAAAAACTCCATTTTTACTTGTTGGGACCCAAATAGATTTGCGTGATGACGCAGCCACAGTAGAAAAGTTAGCCAAAAATAAACAGAAGCCAATATCTTATGAACAAGGAGATAAACTTAGTAGAGAATTAAAGGCAGTGAAGTACGTAGAATGCTCCGCATTAACACAAAAAGGGTTAAAGAATGTTTTTGATGAAGCGATTTTGGCCGCTCTGGAACCTCCAGAACCACAGAGGAGAAGAAAATGTCTCATTCTCTGAATCATTTTTGCCTTTTCATGAATACTTTACATAAATACATACTATCCCAGTTTTTAAAAATATTTCTAGTTTCAACTTTCTCCTTCCATCTCTTTACCTCGACTTGTACAATAACTAAAATTTGGCTTCATGATTTTCTATTTGTACTTTGAAACTAAGATTGGTTTTCTCTTGAGGAAGGAGATATTTGACAAAGCATTTAGAGCACAAGAAATTCCAGTACTGTGGAGTTTTTTCTTCGGAAAATGTACCATCAACACATCATTTTAGGTAAGCAGAATATAGGTACTTGGCCAGTTTTAGTTTACCTGTATTGCGCTTTGACCATTAATGATAAAGATTTTACCTGGTTAAAAGAGAAATAAATTATTTTTATACTATTTTCTTCTCTCCCATCCATCTTCCAATAGAATTAGTTTCCTTTTGTGTTATTCTTCTTTGTCTATAGATCGTTTTATTATTATTATTATTATTATTTTAGTTTTTAGGATGTACTTCATTTGCGTCTCTCCCTTCGCCTCTTCCTTCTTCGTTATCATGTTTGAGTGGTACCGCCCTCTCCTGAGTAATATAAATTTCTTATTTCTTTACTTAGTTATTCGCTAGATAGTAAAAGTAATAAAAATATACTCACCTCGATTTTCAGTAGCCACTAGATTCCTCTGCAATCGCTCAAAATAGTCTATCTGTATTATATACATGAATATTTTTGGCTGCCTATTTTTATGGTCGGATTAGTTGTGATAATATTACTACTTTATATTATATTTTTTAAGATTGTTTCTTTATGTACTAGAATATCCACTAAAGTGTAATAGTTTTCTAATCTTAAAGCATTAAATATTTTTAATAAAGAAAGGGTTGTTTTTTTCGGAATCTCTGGTGACGAATGACTGCAACACGTTTAGATTATTAATAAGTTAAAATCTCACAGTATTAATAATAGTTATTATCTATTATTAATAGTCACGCGTAAACTCTAATCAATAGGGAAATTTGCTTAGATATACTATAAGTAAATAATTAGTGTATATTATATAATAATGCAAACAAATATAAGTATATATTAATAGTCGATATAATAGCATGGGTACTTTAAATTAATAATATCGGTTTATATTTTATATATATATATTATTAGTATACGATGTAAGTTGAATATATATAAAATAATACTGAGCTAGTATATCAGGTCTGTTAGAGATTATATTTTCAAATAGTTTTTTAAGTTATAAACTGATGATGAATAATAAATATATATATACTGATATATAATTTCATAATGCTTATTGTCATCAGTACAAATAAGAAATGAATTTACTAAATATAAGGCGAATTTAACTAATTTCTTATCAATAGAATAATCTGAAAGATAAGTGAATATAACTGTAGTGGAAATAGAATATCATATTGTATGACGACTATTGAAGATGAATATAATGAGTAGAATTAATGTTCTATAGTAAATTACGTAGCCCATTACTTACTACGTAATAGTTAGTTTGAAATAATTTGATTATACGTTTTTTTAATTCTAATATATTATATATATTATACTATATATATATATAATATATATATCGAGTATATTATATATATATAAAACTAGAGAACTATAAATATATTATATTAATAATAGAAGCATTCTTTTTAGTCTTTATTTTTATTATATCTACTTTCTTTTACAAAATATATTCAAAGCTTTTACAGTGATTTAGTAATTTAAAATACAATATAAATATTATGTAATATTAGAATATATATTTTGTTTTAGATAGTGTAATTATATTATTAAGTTTATGATATAAATATTAAAGTAAAATAAAAATTCAATTTAGTAGTAGGTATATATATATATATATTAATTATATATATTACAGATTGGCTTTCCCATCAATTAATCAAAATCTTAAGTCTACAAAAATCTTTAGGTAAATTAAATATTATATATTAATCTTAATAAATTTTTTTAATAATATTAAAGATATATTTAATTTATATAAATTATTATTAATTTTTTTTTATAGATATTAAGATATATTAACGTTTAGAATTTATCAAATAATCATATAATAGGAATACCTACTATAATACCTTTAAAATAGAACCTATTTTGAAAGTATTGGTAGGTGAGCCTCCTCATATTATATACTCCCTGATAGATAAGCCAGTATTATATATATAATTATTAATCAAACCTCCAAATATTATAGGTATATTGTGGAAAATCTGAATATTCCTAATAGGAAAACCCATACAAAACCTTTCAAATAGTAATTATAAATAATAGGTAACCCGGTTTATAGTTATATCTTACAATATAAAGATTGTAGTATTACCCATTTAATTAAGTAATAAAGTATTTATATATGAGAGGTCACCTAAGCCCTCAATAAACCACACACTAACTTAGTCAATCAAAATATATATATATGATATATTTTATATAATATATATATAATATTAATTAATATAATATATATTAATATATTAATACTTATAATATTATATATATATATATATATATATATATTAATATATTATATATATAATAATATAATATATATATTAAATATATAATATATTATAAAGTTTTAAGCCTATATATTATATTAATATATCGCTGAATAAATAAATATTCAAAATTCTTTCAAAAGCTAATTGGTATAGTCTTCCGGCTCACGTAAAGCCCACATAAAATAAAAGTGGAGTTTACCTCATTTATTTTAAGTGAGTATTATATATATGATATATATATATAGTATCTATCTATCTATATTATATATATATATTGGGTAACTAGATGGAAGTATGTATATGAATGTATATATTTATATTTACTAATTTATACCATAAAGAAGAAGGTGGATATATAAATTATATAAGGTCTAGTGATGAGAACTCCTCACAGTCGATAAACACCCATAAGGATACCAATAAAAGAGCTAGGGGTATTATATTACCCGTATAATAGTAGTAATTCCTAACCTATCCCCGTGAGGCTGCTCTGTGTTAAAGATATGCAAAATCCAGCAAGGCCATGATAGTATGTATTCTATGCTCGTCCCCTCCTTCTGTCATTGAAGCGGAATTAATGGATTTCATTGAGTAGATTCTTATCGGCTTGTTTGGCCGATTGTGAATAGAGAAGATTTTTCAAATAACTTAGCATATTAGATACTTGATATTGAAAATACGTGTCAATGTAATATAGGACGTAATATGCAATTTTAAATGTTAATGTTTAACAGTTTAGGTAAATTTTTTATTAAATCATGGGAAATAAAATAAATTTAAGTATAATTTTATTTTCAAAACCTTTTTTAATTATTATTGTGTAAGAATATCCATCTCCATTGACTATCCCATAGTTATCCGTTCCCGGTGTATGTTATTATTATTATTATTATTTATGTATTATTATGTCTTCGCATTAACATGCTGACGGCGCTATTGATTGCCTGTGTGTGGCGTATTCGGTGTTAGTGTGTTTGGTGAATTATACCTAAAGCCCCACCCAACACGTCCCCATGGCGACCAAGCCAACCCAATGCCCATTGACGGTTATTTTTTGTTTGCGAGAGTGCTCTAGTAGACATTGTGTCACTCTCGTATTATTACTTTACTCTCCCTATTCTACTCTCACAATTACAGCTGCTCAATTTTCAATCCTTCCCTCCTGGCTCCCCACCCATTTTCTAATGCTTATTGTCTATTTTTTTTTATTCCTACCCTCAGTCCCTTTAAAACTGTACGCATTTTTGCCCAACAATGTATTTGTTGCTTTTTTCTTCCCAGTCAACTAGCCCTCATAGGCGCCTCAGATTACCGGTAGGCTGCTACCGGCATGCGGTCTGCACCACTTCGTCCCCGTTGTGCTTGGGGGTTCGCTTTCCTTGCTGCTCCTTTGACCGAGGTGACCGCCTCATGCTTTGTTGAACACTAGCGGACACCTGAGCCAACCAACTGAGTTAGTATTCTCTGAACCTTTGTTATATATAATATCTCTGGTGCTTACTAGTGAGGATATAAGGTGCCTCTGTGGTACACGGGGTAGGTAAACACTAGCCTCGTAGTTTATTTCGTTAGTAAGGATCTTTTCAAAGCCAAACATCCACAGCTCCAAACTCTACGGTGTATAATAGGTAGGGGTCTCACAGGAGGTTTGTGTGGGTCTCTCTATATAATTAGGGCCTGCAACCTTAGATTAGTTATAGGTGAAGATTTAAAGGTATAATTAATATCTAACTTATCGGCTCTGGAAAAATTTACGCGTTTCCAGCCCATCCTGTTATTTACTTTTAGTTTATCATTTTTTTGTATAAATATTACATAAAATGTTAAATCTATTGTATATATAATATATACTATTGTCCACTCCGCCACGGACGATGGTGAAGCGTCTGTTATGATAAATGGCCCGATATATATATATCTCCGAAGAGCTTCCTAGAATAGATAAGAGCGCTGGTGTTCTAACACCTGTCGAAGGGAGGGATAGCTTATACCGTTTAATGTTATTTCAACATCAAACTCCCCCGCCAATACGCGTATTCCGCGCAGGCGCCCCTGCCTCCACTTTCGTCCCTACCTACTACTAGACCAAGCATCCGGTAACTTTCTTTCGTCTCTGTGCGTTCCTTCTACTCCTAAATCTTCCTTTTCTTGGTAGCCCGTTGCCGTTTGCCCCCAAATTAGACCACACTCGTTTCGTTCGACTGCTATTTCCTACGTCAAACAACCCAGCAATGTGGTGCCAAACTGTCGATGCCTTAACTGTTGCTCGACATCCCGCAATAATAGTTCGCTGTGTATTAACACCTCGACTTGGTCACTAGCAGTTCTTTAATGCATCCCAAACATACCGTGTAAACCCTCTACCATATGCTGCTCCACCTCTGGGTATTGCACAGCTGATATATACATCTAATATGTTATTTATTTCGATCTACTACCTCCAAAGCTCTTACTGAGCTAAGAAACATTATTATTCCTAGCGATGCACTTCAAAAAAGCTTGAGGAGTTGAGGACACTCTCACCCCCTCTCATACCGAGTCAATCATTCAAAAAATGATTCCATTCTCGTTCAAATTTCTACCCGGAATCAAAGTTATTTTAATTTTGTTTCATTTTATAATGTTTGGTCTCGGAATAACATTTTAGTATGTACTTGTGTGTGATGATAAATGTAATATATAATTTACTAAATATCGCTATATATAATTTTACTATTTCTTATTATGTATAACAGAAAGACAGGATATATATGTCATGTCATATAATAAATTTTTAAATAAAATAATCTCCATGCAGAAATGAATTTTCCGTTACAATATAAATTATAAAGATATTACCCTCTTCGTTGAAGTCGCCTTACAGTTCCAGCCCCGACAAATACAAAAATTATTAACTCTCTCTGAACCCTTCGACCTTTGAATAAACCCTTACTTCCTTACCCCGTTCATTGAATTGGCTTCACCGAAATTAGGGTTTCACAGTATTGTTATATTCTCGCCGATTCCTCTCCTTAGTCGCTTGCTCTATTACAATGTTCTCAGATCGTTTTCCGCCTCCCATCAGCACGAAAAAAATACTATATGAATAAAGGGGATCGCATTGGGCGCCCAACACACCGCATTAGTTGTTATTTCGCGATGGCCTGATGAAAATAACCTATACCACCAGCAAAAAATTTTCATAGAATGGATGAGACCCTTTGTTTGTTCATGTGTCTATCTTCCTATTAATATATGTCCATTCTTATTAACCCCATGATTTTCTGTCATGTGACCGGGCTTTGGCTGGTTAATTAGTACCAGCATAATAACTGAGCAGAGAGATTGCCATCACTCCAGCGACCCCCGACTCATAGTGTAAAAATTTAAGTTGCTCTATAAGATGTGAGCTATTTGATTAGAGTTTTATTTGAGACATACGAGAATTTACAAATCGCATTTCTCCTCAGTTAAATATTATCAACAAAAATTTAAACGAAGTTTTAAGGTATTCTCAATTTTTATGTAATATGTTTGTGAGTGTGAACTTAGGCTTGAAGAATTAATGTGTAAATGTACTGTCAGGGAAACAAATTCGCTCGTCAGTAAGCTAATTGCAACTCGCGAACTAGCATATATTTTTTTACTCTCAGAGGGGTAGGAACATAAAAGTACAATTAGATTGACTTGTTATAGCAAAACAAAGAACAAAAAAATAACATCGTATTGTAATGTTTGTGCATTTCTTTATTGAAAATGGGGAAGTTTCGAAGAATCTACCGTTATATTACTCCTCTCTTATCCTTTGAAGCGCTCTAGCCTTATATGGTGTTACATCGGAAAGGTTTGGTATTTTTCTTTGGTTTCTTTTTAGGCTTTTTCATGGGCTTACGATGACGATTAGGTCTCTTTTTATTCCCAAATGATTTTGATATGTGATATAGCAGCAATTTCATTAATTATCACAAGCATATAACCTTGCTTATTTTTCATTTTAGTGTAATGAAAACTACAATGATACTTACTGTTTCTCAATGGCTTTAAAACTCTTTGTATTCCCAAAAGTAAGGCACACATTCTACTCGAGCAAAGTTCTTCTTTTTTTATCCCACATTCTCTCATCTCGCCCCGCAATCCAGATATCTCGTGTCATTACGCTCCTCAGAAGGCTTATGGGCTTGCGTAGTGTATGGTTCAGACCTCCCAAACTCTACTACACCTGCTATGTCCATTCACATCTTCTTATACGGTGTTGAATTGTAATTTAGCTATTCCTCTGTCTATTGACGTATCTACGCCACTGGAGTGCCTAATTACTGAAATCGATAATCCCAACGGAATTGTGGAGCCTCTTCTAGTTCGCAAACCAGAGACCCAATGTGAATGCACTCTCTTCGAAGGGGAATATTTATTCTCATCGCTAGAGTCATCATAGTCTAAACGACATTTCAAACCTCTCTCATACGCATGGAACACTGATTTTTCTCCTGCGCACGCCAGAGAATGTGTTAACTCTTCATGTTTAATCCTCTCTTAGCCTATTAACCGTTAGGCGCATTTTCTCGCGCAAATGTCTCTAAAAGGAATTTAATATAATCAACAACATCCTTTAAAACAAAAACCAAGATAACATATCTTTTATACATCCAACTTGTGAAAAGGTTTGCTTTTTTAGTTCTTATAATGTGAAATGTTATTTGCCTCATACACTCGAAGAAACTATGGATTCACATTACTGTTCCCACACATTTGGGGTGTTCGGTTCCACCCTTCTTTTGCAAGTATGGTTATTTGAGGGGACTTTAAGTTTAATGCACTCAAGATGTGACATAACATATAAACTTTCCCGTGACTTCGGTGGGATCTCTTTTCGTATATGACCCTCGTGTATCTTCATAAAATAGTGAAAAAATAAAATGTAAAAGTCTATTATTGTCCATTTAATTAATCTTACATTTATTTCACTATATACTTACTTAAGTAAGACATGAGTGGAAGTTTTGACCTCTTCCCGCCAGCATATCCCAATCTCTTATTTACCGAGCCTGCCGTCGACCCGTAGCATAAGACAGGGGTTGCCAATGCTTTCTACTACCACCCGATAATTAGTTATTTAGAATTTGTGAAGCATTGATGATCCTCAAGACTCGGTTCGATGCTGTATCGTTGCTTTTTCGCGTACCTTGCAATCACACTTAGTAATCTAGAAAAATATGAGAATAATCCTCTCCACTTATCTTTAATCAATTCTCTGCTTCCTCTCATCATCTTCAATCTTTTTTTCTCAATTTAATAATACTACTGATTTCCTCAACTTCCCCTTCTTCAGGTTTTTTCTATTTGTTATGAAAGACCCAGCCCGAATCTATGCTCTCCTTCATACTCCTGCTGAGGGAGATTCGCGTAGGTTTCCAATTTTTCTTTTACTCTATTATTTCATTCCCCCTCCTTATGAAAAATAATCATAAAGATTGTGGTTTTCTCGAAGAACATAAAAATGAAAATTGTTTGTTTTAGAGAACAAAATTAGGAGATTTCCTTCAAATACTTTTTTAAAGTCTGTGTTTTTTTGCAGATATTACTGAATTAAAAAAAACTGGATAATAATCACACTCATACCAACGAAAAATCAAAATATCAATCTTATTTATGTGTTTATCACAAATTATTTTGTTACAAATATGACGTAAATAATTGTTTACGAAGAAATCTCGCCTCTGCCGAACTCACACTTCTCTCCTTCTATTGTTTTCTTTAATTTGAAAAATAAATAAATCGCCCACGTAACCCGTGAGTGATCTAAGTTGTACTAGGGCTCTCGTAATATGATTTTTGCAAAACGATAGGTAGCGGCTCTTATGGTTATAGAGTCAGAAGAAAATTCAGATGGATCATTGAAGTATCATATATACAATTACTTTTCTTTGAATTAGATATATTTTTTGCCCCATATATAAGGAACGAAGAGAAAAAGAGCTTTTTCGAACCATTATCTGATATTCTCTAATTTTCAACTATTTCATGTTACGCCTGATTTCCAGTCGTAATTTGCTTTGTTATGAGTTCAAAGAGTTGTATTATGTTAGCTATTCGTTGTAATACTTTGCTCTCTATGAGAAAATGAAAAACTAACAATTTACAAAATAGCCCCCAAAAAATTAAAAAATTTTTTTCCAAATTTAAGGTTTACCTTCGATAATCCCTCTCATGTTTACTAATAGAACCCTTATGGAGTCTCTTTTGAAAGCTAAGATTGTTACATTTTAGTTTCTGAATGTAAAGGTTCATTCACCTTTTTAGTTAATATATTTTACAACGTTTTTAAAATTACGGAAACGCTGGGTAATTCGAGCAATCTCAATTTGCAAAAAAAACTTTGACTCTCTCTAGAAAAATAAACAAAAATAAATATTAACTCGTGAAATATAGAAAAAATTAGACAGATATCAGTAATTCTGACGTTTTTTTATTTTATTTCTCTTTTCGTTATAATCTTAAATGTGTTATTTTCATTTATTTATTCCAAGACATAGAAAGATTTATTAAAAGACATGATAGTTCTAGTTGTGCTTGTGTGATGCAACATCGTATTTTCATTTCCTTTATGGATTTTGCATATATTGTGATTATCTCGCTAAACCCTTATTCTGTTTAGTATTTGACAATTGTTTTCTCTAATGATTACTATTACCTCATCATAACTAGTGGAGTGAACAAATAAACCTCTTCATAATCTAATATATATAACTACGCTGTGCTCGATCAACTAAACACCCGTCCATCTGATTATTATACGTGCTCGTGTGGTATATCATATTGAATATATAATCTCCTCTTACATTAATCTCGATTAAAGTCTATAGATATTTCAAATCATTATCTCAACGACTTTTTCTTAGTTATTCTGGGTTGTTTAGAGAGAACAGATCAACAACGAAACCCTTGTTTGTATATTTTGAACTGAATAAATTCTATATAATGTAACAGCCAATCCACATATTATGTGACATTTAATATTCAATACATGCTCAAGTTATTAATTATTGTATTCTTACAAAAAATAGCGTTATATGACAATTATAGATCATGAAATAGTATAACTTAACTAATATGTGGTCAATACAGTGAACACATGGAGTATATTAATATATATAGTGGAACACACGCTTACAATGTTATTTTGCAAATCTATTTCCATAAGATGCAAGCATAACACTTTATAAGTGAAATAGGTGAAACATGCTTCTCGAGAACCAATGTACAATATTTTCTGCTTAAGCGAATAGCATACTTGCTTGGTTAGTTCCACACAAGTAATTATTTCTATATCTGAGTGACACAATTTTAATAATAAATATCTTTGTGTTAGTATTTATATCCATGATATATTTTAAATTTTCACTACGTACTACTTTTCACCTCAGGTTCTCTCATATGGACTGTATGAATATTTTTCAATTATTCGATATAATATATAGAAGAGAAGCAGTGGATTATATCCAAAGACTAATACAACATATCACTTATAAATATCTTCCTCTTATTTAAGTTCATTATACATACATGGATAGATCTAACCTATAACAATAAATCCTCATCTTATATATTCCTAGAGCAAAAAAAAACACGTGTATTACATCATTAGAGTTACAATAAAACATATATAGCTTATATTCCAAGTTTCATACATGTAAAAATTAAAAGAGTTTACTTGAAAAGAGTCACAAATTCTAAAATACTGGGGCAACAATAGATGATAAAAATGACATTCAAAGAACATTTCAACCAGCTAGTGAGCAAATTAGCGAAATATATGTATATACTACGTCAAATGTGACATAAAAAAGTTCTTCTTTATATATATTGAAGAGAGGTATAATTAAAAAAGAGTAATAAATAATTAAGTTGCTAAGTCGAAGGTTTACTATGCTACACTAATAATAGATATCAAACCAGTCCAAACGAGTCTTATATAGTGGCTAATGTCTTTCCGCCAAACAGTCTATGTCCTCATAGTAGCAACTATCCGCTATATAATCGGTTATTTTGATTTTTGCAAAAACGCTTCATAACGTAAGGGCACCCACTTAAAAACTTCATGAGCATACAAGCAACCTTTATTGAAAAAACAAAATATTGACAATTGAAGACCTATTGAAGCTACTCTATTACAGGAACAGCACAAGATACTATGACCTAAACGATAGAAAAGGATCTTTAATCTTCCTCTAAATATCTAATCTGGATTCATAATAATCAAAATTTGCAAAAGACGATAGTATCAGAGATCTAGAAATTAAGTGGGTCTCTCACATATATCTCTCTCTTACTATAAGTGTTAGAACTAGAATTAGTACAAGCAGTTAGTAATAATGCTGAGCTAAAAAGTCTATAACGAATTACCTCAAGAATTAAAAAAGAAAATTCTCTTTTTGCAATTACAAGGTAAACTAAAAAAAAAAGCTATATAATAAGTACTAATACTATACTTTATTGTTGTTACAAGTAAACTCAAAAAAACTATATAAATAAGTCTAATAATATTACTAATTATTATTATTATTATTATTATTTTATTATTATTATTATTATTATTTATTATTAATATTATATATTATTATTATTTTAATTATTATTATTATTATTATATTATTATTATTGTTGTTGTTATTGTTATCATCATTACTTTTATTATTATTATTGGCATATTTTTATTATTATTATTTTATTCTGGATAAAAGATATGTCGGCTTCTCAAATACTTCCATGTTATTATTTACCGTTTGAATATTTTGTATTATTGGATTATTCTCATAATATAATTGCTAAGTCGTAAAATTATTATTTTATGGTACTAACTATTATATTATTATTAATTATTATTATTATTATTGTGACTTAAATATGATTCTCGATTATTGGTCTTTAATTATTGTCGTAATTTTAGTGATGTGAAATATTACTATTTTTATTGTTTCTGATAATAATCTATTACTGTTTGTATTAATATTATTAACTTATTTGTGCTAATATATTATTATTATTTAATTATTTTAATTATTATTATTATTATAATATTAAGTCGTGATATATTATATATTTTAATA
>JABUQX010123892.1:0-20695 GCA_015478945.1 Trachelipus rathkii | reverse complement strand
TAGGGTATGTAAAATGCAAATTATTTTAAAGTTATAAACATAAAAAAGAATAATTTTTATCGTAATCAAAAAAATCCATTATTCAAGAAAACAAATAGAAACAAAGATAAATCACAAAGTTTGTTATGTTATACAAAATATTTAACTGAATCAAAGAGATATATAAGAATGTAGTACAATAGATCATGATCATGAGGTCGGTAACAGGAGGGTGGCTGGAATGGGAGTTTGATTTACTGATACTGATTTACTGATTACTGACTGTTAGGGTATGTAAAAACATAACCAATGTTTAATAAAAAAGAAGAAATATGTTAGATTCCTTAGATCAACTAGCATCAATAGATCATGGAAAGTAGAAGGGTGGCTGGATGGTGCTCTGATTTACTGATTACTTGGTTTTACTGAATTAGGAGGGGTTGATTGTATGATTTTACTGATTTACTGAATTTTACTGCTTTAGGTTTATGTAAAAATACAATTTTTTTAAGTCATATAAAACATAAAAAGTAATAAAAAATTTGTTTGTTATACAAAATATGACTTGAATCAATAGTCCAATAGATCAATAGATCAAAGACACGGGTTCACATGGAGATCGATCCCTGTTTAAACTGTGCCTCAATCACGCTGCGTCTACGATTGATCAGGCGGCAGGAGCCCCGAGGGCTAGTTATGTATATACTAGCGTTACGGCAGTTTACTGCTTTGTAGTGAATGTAATGTATTAGCAGCTGAGAATTACAAGGTTTTTTCAAGTTCAATAAACAATAAAAAGGATACTATAAAGTTTCGCTATACCCGCACTGTAGCGTACCGCCACATTGTCTTTGTTAACAATCATATGACTCTTGAAATCTCCAATAGATCCAAATGCATAGTATTCTCAAGTAGATTCACGGATGAGCGGTCAGTTTGAGAGGGGTAGTTGGATTACCTGATTTACTGATTTTACTGCTTTTAGGTATGTATGATTTATCCTAATAGGGTATGTAAAAACACATCAATTTTAATTAAAAAAAAATATGACAATCAATGATGATCAATAGATCAATAGCCCATAGATCAACGGAAAGAAGTGGAATGAGATTCCAGAATATCTAAGAAGAATGGAGAGTTGAGAAGAGTTTCAAGATCTTAGATAGATTAACAAGTAAAGAGCTAAATGAGGCGAGTATAAGTTAGGAAAGGGATCAGAGCGGCGTGTCCTTTTTTTTCGGAAATAGGTTGGACATAGTGCGTTCGTTCCAACACTGAGGAGAGGTGGTTATAGTATTGATGACAATTAGAGAATTATAGTTTGTGGAAACATTTCTGATCGGGCAGGGATAGCACCGAAGACATCGTCACCGCCAAACTTCGGGAGGGTATTAGCTCGGCAAGGAAGCCATATCACCCAGCCTGCCTTCTTTCTAAAGTTCGATAATTCAGGGAGCCCATGCACCCCGATCGATATATATATATATCGTACCTATAATAGTATTATATAATATTATTATATATATATATATAATTATATATATATTCACTCGTATCTAACCACCTTAATTATTACTAATATTATAAGTTACTAATACATATATAATAATTGATATGATATCAGCTTGGCTTGTTAATATTAAATATTGAGATTTAATTTAATAAAAATTTATATTATACATAGCGTTTATAAATTTATGCTTTAAAATTTTTTCATTATTAAAGCCTCATAAATATAGAAATTTTTTTTTATATTGATTTATTTATAAATATTTATTTATAATTTTTTTTTTATTTTATTATTTTATATATTTAATTGGTTTTGCCAATTATTTCTTTTTATGGTAATTTAATTATAACTTTTAATATAAATTTGTTCTTTTTGTTATTACGATTGATTAACTCATTTCAATAAGAAAATATAGTATGTTATTATACCATAAGTATGATTGTTCGTTATACTATAGTTAATATCTATTATGATCAAATTAATTATCAATATGTATATATTTAGGGTATATATATAATAATATATATATATTATGACTGTAGGTAATGTAGGAAAAGTTAGATGTATAAGAATTTTTGCAAACCACCTCATACATTATTATAGTATAATATTATATATTATACAATAATTTAATATACCCTAAATATATATATGTCAGGGTTAATGTTAAAACTTATAAATTATAAAAATGAAATAAAAAAAAAATAAATAGAAATATTTTTTTGAAATAATTGACATTGCTTACGAGTTGCTCTAAAGCTGATGTATCCCCACACAGCGTACGATAATGTTATTGGAAGTGATAAATTTTTCGGAATCTCTCTTTTAAGCTTAGGCACGTACAAAGGGACTGTATATAACCCCCTTCTTACCAGATATTGTTCTTTTGCATGTTGGAATTGGGAGGAGGGAGTATTCTGTTAGTACTTGAGACCTATTCACATACCCCACCACATACACCATCTTGCCAGTTTCTATGCGGGGAAATGATTTGATGTTGATAAATAACTAAATATAAAAATTTAATATAATTATAACGGCTCACACAAACTTATATCTTCTAATATATATATTTATTATATTATATATATATAAATTAAATTAGTGATATTAATTGATATATATATACATCATTATATATATATACTATTATTATATATATAAATAATATAAATATAGTATATACGTCATATACAAATATGATTCCTCTAAATTATTAATCGGCCTAATTTCACATTACTATTCCAGTATTTAGCTTAATGATACTTAGTGCTCTAGTATACTATTACCGATTGATAAGAGATATGCTATTATTAAATATCAATAGTTATTCTATTCGTATAGATTATGTCCTATGTCTACACTATTTACTCATATTAACATATATTATATTAGTGTTTCAGTATGACTTTAGTATGATGAGGGTAATACCTCCGCTCTACTACTACTTATATATAGTATTGTATCTGAGGTTGTGAGTACCTGTGGCCTATAAGACTCAAAAACTTAATATCTCTTAATCGGCATCTCCGCACTGCCGCAATCCGTTGATAGGTAACAGATATTCACCATCGCTACACGCTCCTAACCTTATATATTATTCTAGTAATCACTACGTATGTATACTATCTTAACATGTCTCGTTAATATGCTTACAATGTTCAATTGGTGTATATATAGGTTATATATAGGTATACCTTGGGGAAAGAAGGTATATGATGATGATATACCATATAAGTTATTGACAGAATACCTATCTACGTTCTATATACATATCGTACGATTTTAGTTAATCTTACAAAGGTCCTTAATGCCACAATGTTAGATTGCATATATCAGCTGAGATTAGGTTAAAGGTATGACTACTACCTATATACTGCTCAATGTGTCAGGTGATTATAATGAGTGTAGTACTACTGCCTATAGTATTAACAACTACTCCATATATGAATAACTTACGCTATCATGCATAGTCGTTAATTTCTTACACCTGTATATTTAGTAGCAGTAGATCTGCCTCATAGTCCGACCATACCCTATAGGCTCTACGTAAAAAATGGATAGTTAAACAAGTTCTCTCCGAATAATCTTAGCTTCTACTTAAAGTGTTATAAGGTGTCCCGAAGTATTACCAACAGATATTTGCTCACAATCGTTTTATTGCAGCTCTCCACAAAGACTAATAACGTCTACATACACGTATTATGAGGGCATTGTTTATGGTGTGGATCAATATATTAACATGTTTTTAACCCTTTTCCCATACATTTAAAATTACTCTTGAGCAAATAAGGTTACCCGGCATCGTAGATCGATCGATATTGTATTGATTACTTAAGATAGGTGTATAGCTTTATGGTCAACATGCATGCCCCCCATATTATCTCATTTATTATTATTATTATAAGGATTATTATTATATTATTATTATTATATCGTATTTTAATATCTTATTCATTCTATTATTATCACCACCCAGTAATGAAATTCTATTTTGAATGATGTATTGTATTTAAATTTATGTATTATATACTATCATAATGCATCAACTGTCTGAACTCCACTTGCGACTCCTATATATTCGTGACCTCTCAATGATATTTCATGGTTACTATAATCTACTCATAGTGCGTCACCCCTATCCCTATTATGTATTTATATTATTTATTATATTTGATGCTATTTTTGAAATATTAATCTATTTCTATTTTTATACTTTTGAGAATAAAATTGTTAATATTCAAAACTATTACTTTTTATTATTATTTATTATCATCATTATTGCGTATTGATTATTCAATCTTTTAGTATTCGCGTATTTATCTAATCTACTTAATTATTATTATTATTATTATATTATATGTTATTATTATTATTATTATTTTATTATCTTATCTTTGAAATCATTCATATACCATTATCTGATTATATTAGTATCCTGTTATTAATTTCATATTATTATTATTCTAGTTATCATATTTGTTATTTAATTATTCATTTCTGATTATTATTATTATTATTATTTTATTATTATTAATAATGATGAAATAGCTGAACATCTGATGAACAAAAGAGATATCAATGAAAGAAAAGAAAAATAACAAGAAGATAAAGATGATAAAGATAAAAAAAAAAGCAGAAAATTTTAATTAAGGCAAACAAGGGTGAGAAAAGGTAAAATAAAAGATTTAAAAAGAAGAAGAGAGATTAACAGAAACGTAAGAAAGAAGAAGAAGAAGAAGAAGAAGAAGAAGAAAGAAGAAGAAGAGAAGCTATAGTCAGTTTAATAAGAATTATATTTTTGTCTAAGACGAACTAAGATAAATTGAGGAAGAAGAAAGACGGTATTATCTCTGAGATTTTCAAGGAAAGGTTTAAGGTTATAATATTAAAAGAAGAAAAGGAATATCATAACTTGGATTCGGTTACTAAGAACACAAAGCAATGTACAAAAAGTTTATTTATATATTAGAGATAGATGATACCATTGTAGATACATACTCTAGCCTAGTTAATATAACTAAATAGTGATATAGTATTAGTTATATATTATACTAATATAAGGTGATTATTATTATATATATATATATATATTAATTATTTATTATATTTTATATGTATATATATACATGGTATATGATTATTAATCGTTATATAGTACTATATATAGGTTATTAGCGTAGTATATATATATATATTTATATATAATATAATATATATTATATTATATATATATAATATATATATATATAATATTAGTATATATATTCTAGTATATTTGTTATACTATATATATATATATAATATATGCTATATTTTATATAGTATAGTATATTATAGTATATATATATCATAGTAAGTGGATATTTATATATATATATTATAGTTACCTGGAGATGATGTTGATATTAATAGTCTGGTAACTTAGTATATACCTTTCTAAATCATATCAAAATTTATATACTTATGAATTTTCTATAAAAATTGGCTGGCATATTTTTGCAATACCTTTATCAATAGGTATTATATATACTATAAAATAATATATTATAACTTCTCCAGGGTCTAAGTGCTGTGATTTAGTAGTATATATACATATATTGATATGATATATAATATATTATCATAGATATATATATGTATATATATATAGTTGCTAAACATACTATATAAAGTACATAACATTTGTTCATGTATGTAAATCACTTAATAACTTAATAACTTAATCATTTGAGTTAGAAAATTGCTGTGAAGATGTTAAAGTAAATAAACATTTTTTGGGATTAGTTTCAAAGTTATATTTGGGAAGGGAGGAATTCTTCAAGCAGTTTATCTTTCCCAAACTAATTTTTTCACAACTACATTGTTTACTGGATTAAATCTATAAACTGTAATGTGGTTACATACCTGCCTAAAAAACATTGTGTTAATAGTAGGGAAGAATTTTTTATTAGTGATAATATAAGAAGATATATATATAATATATATATATATATATATATATATATATATATATATATTATATTTATAATATATATTTTAATATATATATATATATATATATATATTAATTATATATATAATATTATAATATACTATATATATAACATATATATATATTATTAAGCTATATACTATTATATATATATATTATATACTATATATAAGTTATATAGTAATATATATATATATATAGTATAGTAATATATTATATAAATCTCTATTATATATATAGATAGAATTTAGATATGTTACTATATATATAATATATATATGTATATACTAGTCTATATATGTCTCAATATATATAATATGTATGTATATATGATATATATAATATATATATATATATATATATATATATATATATTATAAAATCTTTTTGAACGCCTTACTATTTAGAAATCCATTAAAATTAGCTGGTTGTGACAGGTAAATAAGAAGTCAAAAATAAAAATAGACCAATTTATTAACATGCAAAATAGGTAGCCTGGTTTAAGAAACGTTTACTCTTCGGAGAGTGAATGGAAGTTCTAAAGGCGTTAATTAAAAAAAAAAAGGTAAAGGTCGGTGGATTAGCCCTTCGCTGATTAGTAGACTAATCAGAGAAAATATAACAAAGTAGACTTAATTACTAGGGGAAGGTAGACCTTCTCCGTATCTACACCAGGCTGTAAGTAATATAACTACTAGACCAGTTATGCTAATATGGTAAACCACACCTGAAAGTTATTCACAGAATTTGGTAGCGTACCGCTTTTCAGTATTTATCTGCATCGCAAAAACGTAACGAGGATAGAAAACACGTCAATACACAAAAAGATGTAGTGCAAGACTGGATTTATAAATCTAGTTAAAATTAGTATGTGATATATGATGAGGTCATCATAGCCCACACTCAAAAGGCCAGCTGAAGAGCCACATTTACCAAAGCTGTTATTAGGATATTCAGTAAACTAATCCTTTGTGTGAGAGAGATACATATTATTATTACATTATTATTATATTATATATTATTATTATTATTATTATTATTATTATTATTATTATTATTATTATTATTATTATTATTATTATTATTATTATTATTATTATACATATATTATTATTATTATTATTATATACATATTATTATTTTTATTATTATATATTATTATATTATTATTATACATATTATTATTATTATTATTATTATATATATATATATATATTATTATTATTATTATTATTTTATATTATTATTATTATTATTATATATATTATTATATATATTAATATTATTATATATATATATTATTTATATTTTATACATATATATATATTATATTATATATATTATATTATATTATTACTATTAAAATACAGAGCGTGCGCATACACATACATATTATTATTATTATTATATTTACATATATGATATTATTATACATATATACATATTAATATATTATATATATATATATTATATATATTTATATATTTTATATATACATATACATACATAATATATACATATATATACATATACATATATATATATACATATATTATTATTATATACATATTATTATTATTTATTAACATATTAATTATATATATATATATTATACATATATATATATATATTATGTTATTATATATATATATATTATATTATATATATATATACATATATATATTATATTATAATAATATATAATATATAATATATATATATATATATATATATATATATATTATTATATTATATATATATATATTACATATATATATATATATATATATATATATATATATATTTATATGTAATTAATAACGTTGTAACATCATTTCTTTTCTATCCAGATAACATACGTGAAGTCTCCAAACCACAAATCCTTATTCTCTCCAGCCTTATCATCAACTGAATATACATATATATATTATATTATTATATATATTACATACTATATATATAGAGTATATATATATATATATATATATATATATATATATATATATATATAGTATATATATATATATATATATATGTATATATATATATATATATATATATATATATATATATATATATATATATATATATATATATATATATATATATATATATATATATATATATATATATATATATATATATAAAAATATATATATATATATATATATATATATATATATATATATATATATATATATATATATATATATATATATATATATATATATATATATATATATATATATATATATATAGATACTTTTATCACCACAACTATCATCGATCCATATCTCAAAAACTACAATAGCTACAGGAAAGTAAATACATTGTTAAATCCTGGCAAATTTATTGCGGAAACAAGATAAAAAAAAAAGAAAAAAATCTCAAAATTACAATAGTTAAGTTAGTGAATCCATTTTGAACTTTGTAAATTTTTAAAGGAAAATGTAAAAATAAATAAGTAAATATATAGAGTAATGTCAAGGAAGAAGAGGACTTTTTCTATATAGCTATATGTTATATATGAGTTATATATAAAGTATATATATATATATATATATATATATATGCCTATATATTATTTGTAAAGGTATTACATGGCAATGTAGGGGGCTCGAGCCGACGGGGAACACAGGGGGGGATGTTTTCCATACCCCGTAGGGGAGGGGCGGAGGAACCCCTTGGGCGACACCCAAATATATAGTATTTTTATATATATGTTATATATATATATATATATATATATATATATATATATATATATATATATATATATATATATATATATGCATATGATATATATTTTTTTTTTTTTTTGGGGGGGGGGTTTTTTTTTTTTTTTTTTTTTAAAGTCCGTTGGATTAGTGGTAGAAACACCTGCACAAACAAAGCGGGTCCCAGGTTCAACTGGTCAGGTGAGAATATAGCATTCTTTGGCTTCGTGCTTGCTTGGACGATAATTGAGTACATCCGATCATAGATTAGGGCTCTGGCCTTGGGCGGTGGTGTTTATTTGTAAAAAAGAAGAAATATATATATATACATATATATATTTATATATATATATATATATATATATATATATATATATATATATATATATATATATATATATATATATATATATATATATATATAAATATATATATATATATATATATATATATATATATATATATATATATATATATATATATATATATATATATATATATATATATAAATATATTTTTTTGAGAGAGATATGAGAGATATATATATATATATATATATATTTATATATATATATATATATGGTATATATATATATATATATATATATAGTATATATATATATATATATATATATATATTTATATATATATATATAGAAAGAGAGAGAGAGAAGAGAGAGGTAGGTATATATATATATATATATATATATATATATATATATATATATATATATATATATATATATATATATATATATATATATTATATATATATATATAATCCAAAATGTTTTTGAGAAAAGTGAATAAATGTGTTATTTTTAATTAAATTTATTTTTGAGTGCTTCATATAAATATTTGGCTCAAAATCTTCTAAGAAATATTAATATAAATGATTTAAACATTATATAATTTAAAAAATATAAAATATTCATTTTTGAGGGTATAAAAACCAACCAAACAAAACAAAAAAATGTTTTTTCTTTATATATATATATATTATATATATATATATATATATATATATATATATATATATATATATATATATATATATATATATATATATATATTTTATATTATATATTATTTTTTATATATATATATAAAGAAGAGATATATTATGCTATATATATATATATATTATATTTATATATATATATATATATTATATATATATATATATATATAATATATATATATATATATATATATATATATATATATATATATATATATATATATATATATATATATATATATATATATATATATATATATATATATATATATATATATATATATATATATATATATATATATATATATATATATATATATATGAATCTAAGAAATTTTTAAAATGTTTTCTTCAATCTACAAATTTGTGTTAATGAATTCAAAGTACTTTAAAAAGACAAAAAGAAAAAAAGTACAAAAAATGTGATAGATAATGTAGAATCGTGAAAATTTATAGGAATATAAATTAGAAGGAATCAGAAGATTTAGTGATGTTATTCTTAAGAAGGATTTTACATTAATTTACTTTAAAACAGTATTTTTTTCTGTCTAGGGCAGTTATTATTATTATTATTATTATTATTATTATTATTATTATTATTATTATTATTATTATTATTATTATTATTATTATTATTATTATTATTATTATTATTATTATTATTATTATTATTATTATTATTATTATTATTATTATTATTATTATTATTATTATTATTATTATTATTATTATTTCTTTTAAATTAAAATTTAAAGGATGAACTTAGTTAAATTATTAAAATGTGAAAGTTATTTGGCTAAAGTTTTAATGATAATAAATGACAAAAGAAAAGTGATAAAGTTTAAAGCTGTCATTATTATTAGTTAATTCCAAAATATGTAAATTACGCTTTAAAGTTTTAATTTTTCTTTTTTTTTTCTTTTTTTTGTGATTCACCGCCTATTATTAAAAATTGTAAAAATAGGACTTAATTTTCTAATACAAATAGAATGTAAACGAATAGAAGAAACATAAAATAAATAAATATAAATTACTATAGCATTCTAGAGATAGTAAAAATATAGGCTTATAATTTTCTAATAAAAGAGAAAGAAGGCATACATTATAGAGATAGGAATTCCATGGGTCGGCAGAGTACAGCAATTTGAAGGAAAAGAAATGACGTACGCCGTCTGGCAGATTCGGTACCAGTATATCGAATGACATAGATAGTGAAGTTTTTATATCTCTCAATAATGGAAAAATAAAATAAAATGAAAACTCTAACCAAATATTGAAAACACCGGTGGAATAACAGACGTTGGAGCTGAGCTTCCGATATAATATCAAAGAGCGCAGAATAACTGAGAATGGTTCTTGGTTGTTAAAGAACTTGCCGGGACAACCATATGCGCTTAGGCCCGGGTTCGGGCGCGCGCATTAAATGGTAACTCTATGAAAGGTGAAAAAAAAAAAAAAAAAAAAAAAAAAAAAAAAAAAATTTGAAAATTATTAAAATGTTCGAGTTTGCGTTTGAATGTAATCAGAAAGGTAACTTAAAACGTCATCTGATAACTCACAGCAATTCGAAATTATTTATATTCTGATTGTAGCTATGAATGTCCTCAGAAGTGGGCTGAAAAATTCGAAATCTTCAAATTCACAGAAAATGAAATTATGAAGATGTCTGATGCAGCTATGATATGTAATCACAAAGGTAGCTTACAAAATTCATCTGCTAACCTACAGCAATTGAAATTATTTAAAGTTGTTTGATGTTTGCAGCTATGAATGTAATCAGAAAGGTGCTTAAAAATGCATCTGCAATTCACAGAAATTGAAATAAACTAATTGTCGAGTGCAGCTAGAATGTAATCCACAGAAAGGTACTTAAAATTCATCCTACTTACCACAGCAATTTGAAGATATTAAATGTTCTGACTGCAGCTAGAATGTAATGCACAAAGGTAGCCTTTAAAATTCATCTGCCTAACTCACAGCAATTCGAGATTATTAAAGTGTTTCTGACCTGCAGCTATGAAGTAATTGCGGCAAAGTGACTTAAAATCATATTAACCTCACCAGCAATTTGGAAATATTTTAACTGTTCTGGCAGCTATGATGCAATCAGAAAGGTGCTTAAAAAGTCATTGCTGCTAACTCAAGCAATTTTGAAATTATTCTTAAATGTCTACTGCAGCTATGTGTAACAAAAGTATAGCTTAAATCCTGCTAACTCACAAGAATTCTGAAATTTATTTAATGTTGAGTGCCAGCTAGAATGTAATCAAAAGGTAGTTAAAATTCATGCTGCTAACTCACCAGAAGAATTGAAATATTTAATTGTTTCCTGATTGTTCAGACTATAATTTGTAAAGCAAAGGTAGCTTTTAATAATTTCTATCTACTAATTTCCATTTGCTAAATTGAAATTATTATTAAGTTTCTGACTGCAGCTATGATGTAAAGCACAAAGGTAGCTTAAAATATTTCATTCGCAACTTCAGCAGCAATCGAGCCTTAATTTAAATGGTTCTGATGCGAGCTGATGAAATAAAATCGGAAAAGTGCACTTATAAAATCCATGATTGTAACACAAGCGCAATTTGAAATTATTTAAATTTCGAGCAGCTATAATTGCAATCATGAAAAGGTAGGCTTACGAAAAGTCATTCTGCTTAACCACAGCAATTTGAAATTATTAAATGTTCTGACTTCTGAGTGCGAAATAAAATCTAAAAGAAGCTTAAAATTTCATCTGCTAACTACTCACAGCAATTTGAAAATATTAAATGTTCTGTAGTGCAGCTAGATTAATTCACCAAGGTAGCTTAAAATTCATTGCTACTTAAACCACAGCAATTTTGAAAATTTAAAATGTTGAGTGCAGCTGTGAATGTAATCAGAAAGTACTTAAAACAATTCATTCTGCTAACCACAGAAAATTGGAAAATATTAAATGTTCTGAAGTGCAGGTATGATGAATCACAAAGGTAGCTTAAAAAGTCATAAACATAACTTAACAATTTGAAAATTATTTTAAAGTTTCTGAAAACTTCTATAAAATGTAATCACAAAAATAGCTTAAAAATTCATCTGCTACTCACATGCAATTCGAGATTATTAACATGTCGACTGCAGCTATGAAAGCTAATCTGAAAATGGTGATTACAATCAATATTGAGACTCACAGCAATTTGAAATTATTTAAATGTTCTGAGTGCAGCTACTCAAGCATAAAGGTAGCTTAAAAATTCATCTGCTAACTCACAGCAATTGAATTATTTAAATGTAACACAACCACAGAAATTGTACATTCAGAAAGGTAGCTTAAAACGCACATTCTTAAGAAGCATGGAACTGGCACAAGTAATTTAAGAAAATAAAACGAATTATACAGAAATGACAAACCAAAAAATTCATTATAAACGGAAAATGGAAAGGAGCGCTAATTAGAGAAGACACAATTGTTTAACAGAACTTTTCCAATTCCACTCGCTGAATGCATGGTCCAATTGTCCCTTTGAATACTTGTAAGGTAAATTGTAATTGCTATTTTTGCAAGTATCTATTCTTTAATGAAGTAATTAAGTAGTATGTTTGAATTTTATAATTAAATTTTGAACATGTCATCTTTTTTTTTTATGGTATGATGGGGTTATTTGGAAACAAAAAGATATACAGCATATGCGAATATAGTTACTTTATAAAAAAAAGAAAATTAGTAAGACTAAAAAAATTCAAGAAATTTTTAGTCTTTTTACAGAACCAATATAATATCATTCATTCATCAACAGTTTCCCAATAACTGGGGATGGGGAACCTTGAACATACACGGGGAATCTGAGGCATGCGTGAGCATTTCTATGGTACAAATAAGTAGTAGCGGGACTGGGACACAGCCACCACTGTAGATAGATTACTGTGGTGGAGGAAGAGGATTGAGAGATGTAGAAAATTAATTTGAAAAATGAGGAGATAAGAAGAAGAATTAAAGATTACGTATTTGACAAGGTCATACTAGCGCTGTTAATCTTAAGTTGCAAAACTAAGACTATAACAAGAATCGATAACCCCTGCGTCCCTTGAAGGGGGTATTAATTCTTATTGTGGTGTTATGCTCTTGATATACAAACTTGTGCATGGTATAGCGGTGAGAACCAATACCGATGGTTCTTTGTGTGTCTCCCCCGGGCACGTGTATGTGCGTTTGTTCTTTAGCATTTGTCATATACATTATCTTTCAACCTTCATCTATTCCCTTCATTTTTCATATATATTTTGTCTTTTCAATCCATTTTTCCTGCTTATCACATCCGTTTCTAAGCTTTTCTAAAATTACGACAATCAGCCCTTTAATACTGTGTGTTGTTGTACGTAAGGTTGCCTCTTTTTTTTCCGTCAACGCCGCTGGCTATCTGTGCTCTTTCGCTAGGTACAGCTCGCCTTATTAATCTTTCCCCGTGGTTGAAGGTATTAGAGGATAAACGGTCCTTTTAGCTGACCGGGCCGCATATTGTAGTGCAACCTAGCTGCTGCTAACCCACTGAGGAGGCTGTTCTGCAGTTTTGTGTATAATCTCGGGTCTTTACGTGAAGATAAAGGTCCAGGGGTATAGGTGGAAATATATCTGAAGTGTTTAGGTTCCAGTGTGGAGTCCCCAAAGCATTGGCCATACCCTTTTTAAATCATGAATAAAATGATCTTTGTGGTACATTGTCCTTTGGAATAAAATTTCTTTTATGCTGAGATGTAACTTTGGATTCTCAAGTGATCGCACATTTGAGGTTGAATGTGACAGAGGCTTGGAGTCCTCGGAATGGTCTGTATTAGGATTTGGGTTGTGTTGTGGGATGATTCTCGTTCAAAAACAAAGAAGTATGAATACTTAAAGGGCGACCCTGATCCTCAGTGCGATACTCTTTTTCCCCGAAATCGACCTATCTGATTTTGTCCACCACCATAAGTTTCTTGGTTTGATTTTGATAGCCAATTAAACATGAAATTACAGCATACTCGCCATGTATAAAAATGTACTCAGCACGAGTAATTATGCCAATATCTTAGCGATGTAAATTGGGGCTGATAGAAGTATCTTTTTACCAATTGTATGTGTTTGATAAGGGCGGAGACCTAATATGCCTGTTAATGATATAGATGGTCTGCTGCTGAGACCATTTGTTGTCTCTTGATCGAATTCAGTATAGAGCTCTAAGATATGCAATTGGTGCTTTAAGGTGTACTATTGTACAAGATTTGAAGGTGGAGGCAAACGTTATGCCATTGGCCATCAGAAGGAAATTACTGGGTCTACAGTATATTGTTTCTAGAGTCACAAAGGTTGGACATCCTATCCGGCAGGCCTTTCTAGATTATTTTACTTTTCAGTTTTATAGATTGCGCCCTTATCCTTTGCCTGTTTTTGGAAGATTTCAGGATTTGTTGGAGGAATTTCATTTGAATGTTAAGGACTTAGCTGTGTTTGTGCCTTGTTCAAGAACGGTTTTTCCATGTATTTATAATTTTATTTTGATACTTGTTTTTTGAATCATCCAAAGAATATTACACCAGTAAGGCTGTTTCACAGTTTATTTTCCAATATTAAACATGAGTTGGTAGGATTATCATGTTAGCTACACTGATGGATCCAAAATGGACTCTCAAACTGGCTGTGCTTTTATATATGATTCTGATGTGCATAAGTATTCTCTCCCTGATTATTGCTCCATCTTACAGCCGAATTATATGCTCTTTATAGAGTTCTTAAACATTTTAAAGATGGCTCACAATAAATTGGCAATATTTACTGATTCTTTATCATCTGTAAATGCTCTGAAGGGAAATACTAGTTCGCACTTTTTGGTACACCGACTACATGCTCTTCTAGGTAGTTTTGAGGATGGTGTGTGCATCCAGGTTATCTGGATTCCAAGCCATGTGGGTATAGTAGAGCATGACTTGATAGATGAAGCTGCAAAGGAGGCAGGGTTGATTGGAAGGAAGATTAACATTGGATATTCTGTGTCTGAATTTAGATTATTGGTATACAAATCATGTTTATCTTTGTGGCAGTCCCTGTGGAATAGAGAAAGCAGTATACTCACTAAAGTCAAGCCATTGAGTCAAGATTGGCATATACTTACAAGAGAGTGTGAGAGAGAGAAAGAGGTGATATGAGACTCATTAGATAGATTGAGCAGCAGCTCGATAAAACATTGCATACGAACGCTTAATATTAGCTGAATCGTACTCACTAGGGAGAGAAATATGCGACGCATAATATAAAGCTTAGTTGTAGCACTAATCAAACTACTTATTGCCAACAGATTGAGTTCATATAAGAAAGATCAACCACGGTATCCTTGACGCTCGCACTTTGATGAGATGAATCACTGTGTTTAGACGAGACATGATGCGTCGTCAACATATACACATTATTCTAATATTTGAAAGATATAAAATTTTTCTAAAATCTGATTTAATTATGAAAATGAATTCTCAATTACCTAGCGGCTGATGATTCAATGATCTTTTTATAACTTTTCTTGCCCGAGATGGTGGCTGCAACGATCGAAAACTAAAATAAAGTAAATCAAGTAACTAAGTAATTATCAGTGTTATTTTGACTTTCGTACTCCGAGCTACACTAGTATTACTCAACTCTCCTAGATTTGTCAATATTCTTTACACCTGTAAGTAAATTTCCTAGCGAAATCAGGAATTTTCTTCCATCCACAAGGTTTCTATTTTCGGCCTTCACGTTCTTTACTTTTCTTGACTTGAGTTTGTGGACGTCAGCATGACAATCTCGTAAAAAATGTGTTTTTTAATGTGTGTTTCACGTTTCGAAACCCACATTTTTTCGAATTATTAAATTATGTTATTGTCGCTAAAGAACTGTGAAATTAATATAAGAAAAAATTACAAAATTGAGAAACTTTTATTTCTCTGGATGAGTATGACACACAAACGATCTGAGTAGAGAAGCACTATTGACGATTAATATATACAGTCGAACGAGATCGTAGAAGAATTGAGACCGTTCAGGTCGAGTTACATGCGTAGCAGTAGAGCATGAGATAAGTTGACGTATATATGAATGCCAGAGAGATTCACTTTTATGGTTGAGTAGAATGAATTAGAATGCTTTACTATAATATAGTAAAGCATTCAATTTTCACTCAACCATTCGCTAACATTTCTTATATACTTTTATCCATCCATTTATACAGCAAAAATATTTTTGTATAATATATATATTATATTATAATATTAGAATAATAATATACTAAGTATAATATAGGTAATACTGTAGACAGCGACCCACACATTTTGAAGACCAAAAATTTTCTAAGTTCAAAAATTGCTAAGTTCAGAAAAGTTAATTTAATGTTAAGTTAAAGAAATTCTTTAGTAGCAACTTCTCACATTTTCCAACAAGGAAATTGTACCTCTCAAAACTAAAACTTACTACTAACTTTTCTGAACTTAGAATTTTTTTTGAACTATGAAAATTTTTTTGAAGGCAAACTGTGTGGGCCTGTCCTACAGTATTACCATATATATATATCATATATTATATATAAATAATGATATATATATATATAATATATATATTATATATATATATATATAATATATAATATATATATATATATAATAATATATGGTACCTATGAAGTTCCACAATACATTTTGAGACCCGAAAAATTTTCTAAGTTCAAAAAAATTTCTATTCAGAAAAGTGTTAAGTTAGGTTTTTAATAAAATTGTTTAAGTGCAAGCTTCTGGCATAATTCCAGAAGCTTACCATTATAAGAATTTATAATATAAATATATAAATATAATTTTTTAATATAGAATTATTAAGTAAACTATAAACACATTAAAAAAAATCCTAAGTAATAGCCTTTAATATGGTCTTAGGTCTGTGCTGAAAATGTAAAACAAATCTCAAAACTGAAGAAATTTCATTTGATTTTTCATTCGAAAATGGAACTCAAGACGTCTTCGATTTGAAGAAAAAATCTTCCAAAATAAAACGCCTTAAGTATACATGACATCGCGGAGGAGGCGAACGAAGATACGAAATATGAGGCAGAAGTCTCACGAATTTGAACACGTGTTTTAACAGGATATAGATTTTTTATTTTTATTTTTATTTTTTTTATTTTTTATTTTATTTTTATTATTTTTTGAAAAGGAATATCGCTTTCGATATCTCTTGAATTAGATAATCGTCTAAGAAATATCGCCTGAAATAGCATAAAATCTCGATAAATCGATATGTCGAATTGTTTATATCTTTGAAGCCGGATGATGCCCGGATTCAGAAAGGGTTTTCCATCTTTCGGGGATGTACCTTTCGGGGAGGGGGGTTAGCTAATGAGGCTATTTGTTGGGTGGTTGTTGATATCGTTGCATGGAATGGGTAATGTGCATGCATTGTGTATGTATGAATATTTTTGATAAAGCAGCAATCTCCAAACTTTTATGATCCGATCTATATATAATAATTATAAATTAGTACCCCTATAGGTCTATCCATATAAAATATACTAACACATCGACCATGAGAAACGCCTCGCACTCAGGTGATGGCCGATTGTACCTCGCTAGTGATCGTGGCCTACTTCTCTTTGGCGTACCCCAAGTATCACTTTGAGTACCCACAGGGGTACGCTTTTCCCTCAATATCAGATGGTCTAGGAATTGGTGGATTTTAGTTTCTTCATGTACGGTAAGTGCTTGGATAGGGGTGGTTTAAGTTTGTTACCTGTTATTGGCTCAGGGCAGTGTTTTGATTTGGTCATAGTACAAGTGATAGTAGTCAAGCAGGGGTCGTAACTGGATTTTTTAATGAAAAAATCACAGGATATACCATCTAAAAAAATATAAAGAAAACAAAATTGAAGGCAACTTCCGGAAAAAAAGTACAGCCCTCTCAAAGTTGTTAAAATCCATACATTTTTTTATAATACGCGTCGGGGTACTGACCCAACTGTTAGCGTATAATACGTTCGTCTCCCATTCTAATGCACTTTTTGGAATTTTTTTTTTTTTTAAACATTCAAAACTAATTATAATAAGCAACAAAAAATATAATGTATTTCTAATAATATGATTTTATTAAAGTTTAATACAAGCTCATCTCAGCCTGACCTTGGGAGGGGTGAATCGCGACTACTGTTTATAATTTAATAACAAAGATCACATTCAGTTTTATATTTTATTTTTACTTATTAATCAGTTTATCATCTTAAAATTAGTAATAAGTAAACCATGTCAATAATGATACATAAATAAGAATAAAAATAGGTGGTCCGATTCACCCCCCCCTCTCCGCTCAAAATTTTGACACTTTTGAAGTCATATTTTTTATCCTATCATTTTTTTTATTTTACTTAATAAGTATCTATTTATTATATTTAAAATTATTATATTTAGAGCATGGTCAATATAATTAATATACCTAAAAATAGTAAAAGCAATGGTGGTCTGCTCATCTCCCACATCAATTCTTTTACGGCGGGTGACATCGGACAATGTTAGCCCTGTGATTTAGTCACTAATTACTGTTTGGCACAAAAATTTACTCTAACAGTTTAAACTTTATATACCCGAGCTGATACAGCTGGAAAAAATATTAAAATCCATCCACAATTTTTCATTTTATAACAAGTTATAAAAACCTCATTTTTCAAAGTGATAATTCTAATTGAAGTGGCATTTTGGACCCTAATTTTAACATTTTTAAAAATAAAAAAAATCTCTAGAATCAAATCGATGATCTAAATACGAACTTGTAGTAATCCAAGTGTCCTATTAAATTAGTGAGAAATTCTTTTTTATTTTTTTTATTATTTTATTTGATTTAGAGTGGACCGATATCACTCCTCTTAAATAGCTTCATCAATTTAATTTCTAGTAATAAAAAAAATTAAATTAAGGATATATAAATGAAGATAATGAATGTTAAAAAAAAACAGAAACAAACATTTAAGTCTTTAAGAAAAAGTTACAGGCCTGTCAAAGTTTAAAATTTTCCTATAGGCTTATAAAAATTAGTGGCCTTATGCTCGTTTAGGCCATTCCTATGTTCAGTTATGATAAGATTGTTAAGTATACATAGATTTTCTCTGTGTATACTAACAAAATTTATCATAACCTGAAGAGGGCCTGAAATGAGACAACCTTGATGGATTAAAATGAAAAGTCTACTGGATTTTTAACATCTTTGAGAGGCTTAACTTTTTTTTCCTAGAAGAGAGCACCCTTGTTTACATTCTTTTTAAGTATATCCTGTGATTTTTTATAATCGCGTGATCAAACTAGTTATAATTATTACATTTCTTTGTATTATTTCTATTATTGGGGGAGATTTGTGGAATACCAGACTGTTGATAATCAGTGATTATAGTTCTGTATTGTTTGAAATTTGTTGACAGTGCGGTGTTTCACTTATTGAAGGCGGGTCAATATTGCTTTGGGCTGACCCCAATTTCAACCCCCTAGAAATGATATAATTCATAATTTTCAAGGAATTTTGATTGGAAAAAATGCAAATCACAGCTGCTCTTTAGCTGGCAAAAATTCATTTTTGTCATTTCTGGTGTTTCTGTGTCTGTAATGTCATATTTCAGTATTCCCATTTTTGACATTTCGTTTGCTTTAAACTGTAAGTAATTTTTTTGTGAAAATGCTTCAAATTTGAAATATACATAGAAGGGTCTATTACCCATACAAAATGCACGAAGTAGTTTGATTTTTTGAAATTTCGTGCTCGCAATGTCCAAATTCAAAACCAGCTTTTTTTTTGTAAAAATGAAAAATTCAATAAATTTTTTGTTCATGCAATCTGGATGAATTTTCAGAGCATATGTAGTCAACTGATTAGGCTACAATTTTATTGATAATTTTTTTGTATATGCATAGTTTTGGAATTGTTCTTGGAGCCAAAATTTTAACAAACTATTTTTGTTTATGTGAAATTT
>JABUQX010123891.1:27500-32519 GCA_015478945.1 Trachelipus rathkii | reverse complement strand
AGGCTATTAGGACACCTTGGAGCAAGTAACTTCTTATACTTGTAATTTCTAATTTGGGCCTTGAGAACAAGGTTGTTTTCAAAGACTCAATTCCTCCATCTTTCTACTCAACTTATTCTTCCACACAACTATAATATCTTCTTTCAATACACACCTCAAGCTTTCGTCTATTCTTAATATTTTTTGTGGTTCCTTTTTTCTTGACCTTAATTAGAAGGATCACTATACTTCTATTTCTAAACAATCTTCTAAGTAGTTGGGTGTTCTGAGCCGCCCACAGAATTTCTTCACACCGCCCCAATTGCTTGCTCTTTATAGGGATGTCGCTCGCCTCTGTATGGAAAATGTCTCACACATCTTGGGTGGTTCCACTCACACATCTCTCCTTGAAAAGGTGAAATCTAGGAATTTTCATCTCTCCTGCTCTCATCTACTCACTAACTCTCTCCAGTCTCATTCTACCCGTCGAATTGTTAAATCACTCCCTCTATTCTATCGTTATTACAACAGACACTGCTCTTTTCTAAACTCTTTAATCGCATACCTCTTCCATTGAGAAGATTTCATGTGACGCCCTTTCTACACAATCTCATCCTTTCTTTATCTAACCCTCTGACCACAGACTTTACCGTTATGCTCACCCAATCTTACACCTCTTCCACTGGTAATGACTGGAATACGCTCCCTTTATCTATTTTCTCAACTACATTTGACTTAAACATGTCAGCCTTTAAACTGGATCTACCTCAGGAACTCCCCTCACCAACTCTGTTGGAATTATATGGGCCTTTGCACACCAAAGGAGATTTAAAAAAAACATAAAAAAAGCTTATTATAATTAAAATCGACAGGTAATTATTTTTTGCTTTAATAAAATTCCCATTTCAAGGGCACTGCCCCATTCTAGGGGGGGAAACTCACTTGGAAGTTTCTTCCTCGGATCAGCATGAGGAGGATTCAAACCCCTTACCTCAGACCCGTGAGTCAATCACTCTATCATTATGCCTTGGTAGAAACAAACAAATTTAAAGGCAAGTAATATTTAATTGAAATATGCTTTTCCAAGACCGCATGAAAAAAGAGCAACTGTCTTTAAGAGTGCCACTATATCTATGAGAAAAAAAACAATGCCTTTAAGAGTGCCACTGGATCTATGAGAAACAGAGCCACTTCCTTTAAGAGTGCCACTGGATCTATGAAAAAGGTTTATGAGAAACAGAAGAACTTACAATAATAACTCGAGCTTTTAAATTCTTTTCCGATATTTAAATAATTTACCATATCTTTACATGGCGAGGGGAAAAAAACTAAAAAAGACTCATCTTGAATCATTTTTATCAAAAATTCCAAGATGCAGTAGATAGTTACCTTTCCCTTCCTTTTTCGCCCGTTTAAGAAATCTTGAGTGGGATTTGTTTTTCCCCCCATTTTCACATGGCCAAATATTTGGATAAGAACTAGTTTTCAAACAGCTTTTACTTTGAAAAAGACGGAAATTTAATGATCTTTTGTGCTGATTTCTTTAACTGAAAATTTAAACTTGGAAAGAAAGAACTGAAACCTTTAATCAGTGCTTTCCTTTTTTTTGGCTTTAGAATACAAAAGGAAGTTGTATTAACGTACATTTCTTCGTGAAGAGCCACAACTTTCCTTTTCCAATTTTCAACATCATACTTGTTTGACTTTAAAAATGCAAAACAGAAATAGATTTGTTTTGAAATCTTGAGGGAAAATATGCGTTGTTGCCGTTTTATCCAAACAATCAGACCCCTTAAATTACAATATTTTGTGCTCCACAGCATCCAACCAAAATTTTTTCATTTATACTATTTAATCGGAATTCTAAAACCGCAATCCCCCAAGCTTTTTTCCAAAATTTTTACAGAATATGTTTTTTTTATAGAATTATCTTAAATTTGAAAACTCAAACCAAAAAAAATGCATTTTTATTATTAATTAAAAATATTATTTTATATTTTATATCTAGTAATTTTTTTATCAAAATTATTATTATTATTTATTATTTATTAATATAATTTTCTATTTATTTAAAAATAACTAGTCGTACAGTGTGTTGTATAAAATCATGAATTAATTATTAATATTATTAGTAAGTTGTAAATTAAAATTTACTTTTAATTAATTATTATTAAAATTATTCAATTAATTATTATTTTAATTATTATTATTATTATCCTGGTAAACAAAGTGTTGCCTTCAAAAAATTCCAGGAGCCCTCAAATAGGGGCCGTGAAAATTGCAAAAGGTTGGAATTCACTGATATAAGGAATATGGGGAATGTCCTTGGTAAAGATTGTAAATTAGAAATTAGGTGGTGAAAATATAAAAGTATGTTGTATATCGAATTAATGTGTCCCTGGAGGATGAAGTGTGGATATGAAAACGTCAAATATCACAGAGTCACAACTCACACGGTATTCGCTATTGGACAAGTACCAATAACATTCCATAAGCAAAATGGCATATATATATAAATTTTTATAATATATAATAATTAATATATATTTTATATATTAATATATATAATTATATATATATTATAATATATATATTATATATATATATATAATTATAATTATATATTTATATAATATAAATATATATATATTATATATATAATTTAATAATTATAATATAATATATATATATATATTAAAAATTTTAATTATTATTATTAATTATATTATTACTTTAATATTATTAATTATTATTATTAAATTTTACAATATTAATTAAATTATTATATTATTATTAATTAATTAATTGAGTTTTAATTAATTTAATTCCAAAATTCCCCTTTAATATTTGTTAATAATCCGGCAAAAAAATTATCGGCGAAATTGCCCCGATGGACGATGAAACCGATTGACCGATGTAAAAAAAATATGCCGATTTTTCGATTGACGAATGCCAACGATTGACGTAAATCGTCCCCCTCCACTAATATTATATATAAATATCATATTATATTATATTATATAAATATAATATATTATATTAAATATATATTATATAATATAATATAATTTATATAATATATAATATATTTAATATATATATATATAATATACCGGTAAATAATATATAATTTAATATAATATAATATATATATATTTATATTTATATATATATATTATAAATATATAATATATATATATTATATATTATATATATTATATATATAATATATATATATATATTAAAATTTTATTATTAATTTAATATTATAATTATATTAATTTATTATTTATTAATTATTATTATTATTTATTTATTAATTAATATTAAATTATTATTATTTATTGAGTTTTTTTAATATCATTCCTAATTCCTTTAATATTTGTCCATTAATTTCTATTTTATACGCAATTTATGCCCGTAGAATCAATTTTTGGGGAATTTCAAAAAAAAATTTTGCCGAATTTTTTTTTGCCGATGAACCATGGCACGATTGAACCGATTTAAATCCGTTCCATTCACTAATATAATATAATACTATATATAATAATTATAATATATATATATATATTATATAATATTATATTATTATTAATTTAATATTATATATATTATATATAATAAATATATATTATATAAATATATAAATATATATAGTTATTATCATTCTTTTTTCTTTTCTTTTCCTTCACCTTCCCCCTCTGTACATTCAATTTCAAAGGTTGCTGTAACAGCAATCGGACAAAGAAAAGCAGTAGGAGAAACAATGACAAACGTCCCCCGAAAAGAGAAGCCAGCCCTTACCGCCCCCCTCTGGTACCCTTAAATTAAGTGAGAGCTCGTCACAAGACCAGAAATCCACCCTGGAAAAGCCATCATGGGACCCGCGGGAAAAACGGACCCTCACTATGGTAAATCGTCCAAATGTAAGGGTTCATCCCCCTGGCCCAGTGGGCCACAACCATGCCCCCATACCAAAAACCCCGCCCAATTTCTCCTCCCTTATCATGCACCCTTACCTCCTCGCCCTCTGCCAAACTGCACCATTTTTTTTCCTCTCCTTCCAGACCATTTTCCCGGTTTCACCGACTCAATCACTTTCTCCTTCCCGGTCTTCCCAGGCCCCCCGGTCCCGGTTCCCCCAACAAACTGCTCCACTATACAATCCGCCTTAACCCAAACCGACTTTTTCATTCTCCTTTCCCACATGAACCCAAACCATCTCAAACATACTTTCATTTATTTTCATTTACCCCCTTTCTTCCCACACCAACCACTTCATCTGAAATCTCATTCCCTCTTTTTTATCAATTCTTCTCCAACCTAGCACGCTGGCTTTGATTCCCCCATCTGAACAACATTGAACTTTAAGATCCTATACTTCCTTAAAATTCCAAACCATAGTCCTCCACTACCAAAAACAATCACACAAGGTAACAACATACCCCCAATCCCCATGTAAAACCCTAGCACCCTTCCCAAACTTAAAGGTCTCCTTTTGCATTCACCAACGATTTTAAAATTTGCACCAGCCCCCTTCCCTGCCATTCTACAACTTCTTTAACTTACATTTGCATCCGGTCCGTTCCCCTTTCCTCATCCAACATAATACTATATTTTAACCTCAAAGAAAAACCACTTGGTTCTAGCTTTGCTTTCACCATCCTAACATAATTCCAACACTGAGGAGGTGTTCCTCACTCCAACACCAAAAATAACTTAACTCTTATCCCACGTTTTAACTTTTCCAAGCCCTCCCTTTTCAACACCCCCCTGCCAATTCCTCTCTTACCATCCTCCTCAAAACTCTATTCAGATAATCCCGCCAACAGAACCACAATCAATCCCGCAATATAATAGGTAAGGGCAAACCCTCCCACTCATCCCCATTCTCCACCATTCTAACCACCATTTCCTGCCATCCCCCACCTCGAATTCTTTTCATAGCCCCCATCCATATACAAATTGGAAAATAACCAAGGAGAACATAACACAACCCCTGTTCCCCTTACTCCCGCTATTATCCCCTCAACCCAATCA
>JABUQX010123891.1:0-22500 GCA_015478945.1 Trachelipus rathkii | reverse complement strand
GTATTAACTAAATATTCTATCCACTTCGGATAATGTCTATATTCTCTTTTAAAACACAACAATCAACATTTACGTAAGAATTTTTGAGTTAAATTTTGACTCTTTGGTATTGGAAAACAGTATTTTTATAAATTGCTATTGATAATTTAAATATATGTAGAAAATTAACAAGAAATAATCTGTAGTGCTAAACTATTTAACCGTGATACTAAATCGATATTATCTTCTACTTTTATCAAATTTAATCTAAATCGATCTGTTATTTCTTTTCATTAAGCTTGATCTAAATCGATTTGTTATTCTCTTTTAATCCTTTCTTCGTTTTCGTCTCTCTATAGTTGATGTCTTGTCATTTTTTTCACTGGTAGGAATACTTATCTTCATAAAATAATTTTGTTGGAGCAAACCCTATCTCTTTCATCATACCTATTTTGGCATTAATAGACCTATTTTAACTACTTTCTTTTGTATTCCTTTACACATATTTAGTTTTTACTCTACGAATCTAAAAAAAAATAAAATAATAAATCACTTATTCCAATGCTTCTAGACCTCTTCAGTCGTAGTTTAGCTCAACTGCTTATGTTAAGACTCTCGTCAAAAGTTGTACCTCCTTCGGTTGATCTTATTAATGCCGTGTTGACAAAACTTCCTCTGTGCTCTAAATTATTATATCCTCTTACCAATATTTTCCTCGTGCGATCTCTTCACATTTTTATCTTTCTTATCCCTGATTGACCGTTGCGTTGAAGGCAAATTTGCTCCCTTCTTCTCCTTTACATCAGTGATACCATTTCTTATGTCAAGAAATTTTTGCATCGTAAACTCCACAAAGTGTCTGCGGTGGATTCTTTCCTTGTACCTATACAGTCTCCTTTCAACAGCTTTCGCAAATTCTTTATATTCTTTCTCCACTCTTAATCCTATACTTCGATTATCGTATTTCATTCTTTGTAGGCTTTCTCATAAGTTGTAAAATCCTTTTCCTAATGCCCATGTCCAAATGACATTTATATTTCTACTT
Source organism: Trachelipus rathkii (assembly GCA_015478945.1). Taxonomy (NCBI): domain Eukaryota; kingdom Metazoa; phylum Arthropoda; class Malacostraca; order Isopoda; family Trachelipodidae; genus Trachelipus; species Trachelipus rathkii. The sequence goes on along the minus strand of JABUQX010123891.1, from coordinate 21,476 downwards.
AGTTCTTCTATTCCTTTTCAGGTGTTATTTATTCCAGTTTTTTCAAATCCTTCAATACATCATTCTCTTTGATCCTTTAGGCTTAATTATTTATATTGTTTGATTTATCCTTGCTCTATATTTTTATGTTATATGATCTTGAACACTCCATAGTAACCCTTTTATATTTCCTAAATCTACACTCATCTCAGTTTCCTTTTCATTATTTCTCCCCTCCTCAACCAAGGTATGTTATCTCTAATTACAGATTTTTTAATTTTAGGATTTTATTTTTCCTATTTGTGGTATATCTTATACTTTTAATCGCGTTTTCTCAATTTTACTTTCTCCAAACTAATAACTTTTGCCTTTTTTTCTTGACTTGTTATCAGTTTTTAATTCTGCTCTACTTAACGTATCAGTATCGCATAGTAATACTCTCTCCATATATAAGTCGTGGACCTGTGTTCTAGTTTCCTTCTCATGTCTCCATATACTTCTTCTTTTTTCATTATTTTTATTTCTTTTTTGGTATATGTTACCTCTCTATATACTGTAAGTTCTTTCCTCTTTGTTATCTTCTTTTGATGTTGTGCGTAATGATATTAACATCGCTATTACCAACCTTGTTTTTTACTCGAACCTCTAGTAGATTTTTTTCTTCCTTTCTTATTTCATTCCTTCCTTTTTGTTGTTTTTTTCTTATTTTTCTCATTTGAAAATCTTTCTTAGGGAAATATTTTCTTTTAACATATTCGTTTATATTCACTTAGAATAGAAATTGCCTTTTTTAAAAATTTTAATAACCAGTTGTTTTCTTTTCTTCATCTTATGTCTCCGTTTTTCGAGCAAGGGATCCCTCTTATTGTGTCTGTCATATTATACTCATCCAGCTGCGTCGCTTCTTCTTTACAAGTTCTTCAAATTCAACAGATGTCCGTATATCTCTTCTGTTCTTTCAATACTAAAATTCTCTCATCTTATTTGTAATTCGATCACTGACCTTGACTTTACCGTATCTTAATAAAAATTTTCATTTATTATCGGACCTTCTCCCTCTTTTTCAGGAGATCATTTGTTTTATTTCCCTTTATTTGTTCTAGTTTTCCTCATCTGCGATAAATTAATACTCGGAGTGTATTCTTTCTTGATATGAGTAACCATGTTTTTATTTTTTCCTGACACTTCCATGTTCTGTTTATCTCAATATTAACGGTGTAACTTCCTGTTTCAGCTATCTATTACTTCTTCGTTTTCTTTTGAGATCAAGCTCTATCTTCGTTTTTTGTTCGTAAACTACAGTACCTACTTGGCTACATTTTATCAAATTTTCTGATCGAAAGTACAATCCACACAAAGGAAATTGTTGAAAGTGAGTTGAGATAGTAAAGAAGTGGAAATGGTCGAAGTGAATATAGAAAGTGAAACCATTTAACACAGGAGGGTTGAAAATATAACTCTCGCTTCATTTTCCCTGGAATATACAAGGTGGTGCCTTCAGATTGCTTCACGGCCCATAAAAAAATTTTTATAATTACTTGGTATTTAGTTAAGATACGTAAATTATTAAATCTTGAAAAAAATTAAATAATAAACTATTTAATTCTGTTACCATTAGAGGAGCAGGGAACACCTCTGCCTTAGCGTTTAGTTTGAAATAAGCTTTTTTGTTGTTTTTTATGAGCTACAGACAAAACTGCACTGAAAAAGATCATCTATGCTATGTCAGTTGAACTGACATCTGGGGAATTCCTACACAAAACGAGAAAATAAACGAATTTATATTTTTATAAAGATGTTTCAGCTCCTGGAAGATAACTCAAATATTTGTCAATACTTAAATGCGAAATTTATGGAAATATGAGCAAGTCATTTTGAAAAGAATGTATGTTAAGGAAACAACTTGAATTCGGATGGTGGCAAACTGGTTCGAACCCACAAAAATTATTTTGGTGATAGTAACTAGTGCTTCAGCGACAACGGACAGAATGGGGAAATTCTCTCTCACCATGTGAAAGAAAGGTGTGTTCAATTCGTACAATGGGCGAGATCATTCCGTGGCGGCGACTCCGCTTAAAGAGGACGGCCATGACATGAAGATGTTAACAGTTCCGGCCAGCTTGCGCCATGAGAATCCTCCACCCAACACGTCTCCCAGCAGGAAAAGAAACCCCGACGGATACACGTGTAAATCCGTCGCAGGTAGGTGTTCCAACAGTATAGTCAGTGGAAGGTGGCAGCACGTTTGTTTCTGTAGCAAGAATGTTTATAATAAATAAAAATACCAGTGAATAAAATACCTAATAATCAATCAATAAGAAATAGAAGAAGAATTAAGAATAAGAATAAGCAAAAATAAAAAAAAAAAAAAAAAAAAAAATAAAAATAAAAAAAATAAAATAAAAATAAAAATAAAAATAGAAAAATAAAAATAAATATATAATTAATATATAAAAATAATGATAATATAATAATAATAATAATGATAATAATAATAATAATAATATAACAAATTATTATTATTATTTCTTGTGTTGTAGTAACTCTGGCCATAAGTTTGGCCGGAAGCAGAATAACCCTGCCAAGCCGGAGTATTTTAGCTATTATCTTTTCAATTATCCTGAGCAATTATATAAATACATAAATCAGAGTCACTTGACTCTAATGAGAAGGTTGGATGAATAGAGATATGAATGGATTGATGGGATGGTTCTTTGTAACTGATGAAATGGATGTGGGGAGTGTGGAAAAAGAACACTTGAAAATCTGCACAATAACAGTAATATAAGAGTGATAGTGTATGTGTGTGGGTTGATGGTGCAGAGAGGAATAGGTATTTGGGGATGATTTATTGGTAAGGAGGAGGTAATGAGGTAGAGTGAAAAAGTGAAGAATGGTAAATCTAGGTCATAGATGAGAAGTTATGGCGGAATGATCAAGAAGGAACGAGGCGAGATGTGATTGATTGGATTTAAGTTGTGTAATAAAGCCGTTTATAGAGGTGTATTTCCAGGATGAGAAGAGCGTTTATGTACCCCTTATATCAAGGTAGGAAAAGGGAACTGTAGAATTTTATAGGGGAATAGTTAGTGAGTGTTTGTAGAAGGTATTGCTGAGTTTTTGGTCGAAAGGGTGCTCGAGTGATCTGAAGTCTGAGTTGCTGTCCACATATTGCATTTCAAGGCTGAAGTAAGTGTGAATAAAAGTTTATGATGTAGAAAATGATTGGAAAAAAGGAAAGACTGTTGTCACATAATTCTACTGAATTGGATGGATTTGCACCGGCGTATGATAGAGTATACTAGGGAAGCATTATGCAGGTTAGTTTATATAATCGTGTGTGGTGGCTTCCTGAATGGATATAAAAAGTTGTATGAGCGAAGTGAGTGTGTAAGAATAATGGGTGTCAATGGTGAAATTGTTTTAGGATAATAGCGGATGTGAACAGGGTTGTTTGTTAGTGTCGCCTTGAGTTATTCAATTTGTATATGGATGGGTTATGAAGATTAGAGGTGAGGAGATGCAGGAAATGGTGTTAGATGATTTGGTTCTGTGTGGAGTAGTAGAGGTGTGTGGATCAGATCTTTACATTAAAAAGCAAATGATTGAGAAAAATGAGGAGGAGAGAATAATGTCAGAGGATGTCTTTGCAACAGGCGTATGATAGGAGTTAATAGGGAAGCATTATGGCAGTGTTAGTGATATATATGTGTTGCTGGCAGGACTCCATGCTTCGAAGTGAAGAAGTGATCGACCTGACGATAGTGAAGCGTGTTGTAAGAAATAAATGGTGTCAATGGTGATGGTTTAGGATTAATGTGGCAGTGAACAGGGTGTGTAGTCTCCTTTGGTTTATTCATTTAGTATTGGATGGGGTATAGAAGAATTCGAGGGAGGGATATGCAGGAAATGGTGTTGATGATGGAGAGGATGAGTGGAGGGCTGCCTTACCTATAATTTGCGGAGATTTGTTTTTGTGCGATCTGGAAGGAGTTTGAGAGGTTGGTATTGGTAGAGAGGATTTGGCGGGGTGTAAAAGGGGGGTTTTAAAAGTAAACGTCGATAAGAGTAAGGTTAAATGGTTGTAAGTGAGGAGTCCTCCGTGTGAAGTTATGTAGATGGTTAGAGCAGCTGGAAACAAGTGTCTGAGTTTAATTATTAGCATATATGTTGGATGAAAGGAACGGATGATGCAGGTTTAGTAGGAGTTGTGAATGGCAGGTAAGTTGCTGTGCATTATCTTTGTGTTATGTAAGGGACTAATCTTAGGCGCTTAGGGTTCTACATGTAGCGTAGTGTTTACCTGTGTTTTGTATTAGTGAGACTATGGTTGGATAAGAAGTATGATCTAAAGTTCAATGTGTTCCAGATGGCACAGTCTTAGGGATGCAAGGTGTAAGAAGAATGAATAGAATGAGGGAATAAGTATTAGAGGTGTTGTGGTGTGAAGAAAGGGTAATGAGAGAATGAATGAAAATGATGAGATGGTTCGTCATGTGGAAAGAATGAATCGATAGTCGGTTGGTAGGGATGTATGAGTGCGAGTGTGTTGTGATACTACGGCTGGGGACCAAGAGAATGAAGATTGAGTCGGTGAAGAAGTCTGAAGGGAGAGAATTGTGAGTTTGGCAGGACGAGAATAAAGGTGCATATAGGAGCGAAATGGGGGTTTTGTATGGATGGTTTGCCACTTGGGCCAGGGATGAAACCTTACTTGGACGTTTTCTAGTGGTGGTCTGTGTCGCTGGTCCCATGGAAGCATCTAGGTGGATTTTCTGTCTGTGACGATTTCTCACTAATTATTGAGGGGGCGGTTAAGGCTGGGCTTTCTTTCGACTTTTGTCTTTCTTATTAGCTGCTATTCTTTCGCGAGCTAGACACGGCACTTACCCCCAGTCTTGGGGCAAGAGGAAGATAAGGCAAAGTAAAGAAAGACATACTTTTTCCTATAAATTCCTATTAGATCTATACCTACTAAATTAGTGTTACAAATAAAACCATCTAAAGCTAAAATTAAAATACTTTGACACATAGTGTTTTCGACCTTTGCCAGACAATAAAAATGCTAGGCTCCTTAAATCTCATGTTTTCGTGATGAGTACTGAGCTAAGCAGGCACATTCTACAGATAAAAAAAACATTTCACAAAAAATTATATGCAATTTTTGCACCATAACAGATGAATCTTATAACTTGAAAATTAAATTGCAAATATCTATTAAGATTTTCCATTCTCCAAATTTTAAATAGATGCAAATTAAGGAAATTATAATGAGTTATGGATTAGAATCTTTTGCTTTATTAAACACTAATATTTACAACTTTATATATATATATATGCTAAACAAAATATTGACGAAAATAAAATTTTAATATGAAAGTATTCATCTTATGTATGAAATTTGGGAATAGTATTTGGAAGTTACAATTACTGAAAGTTCGAAATCTGACCTCTATTGTGAGTTCGTGCGTTTGAGAACTATCACAAAGCTATTTTCCGGTTCCTTTAGAAAACTGTATAAAGTTTTTATCGACAGGGTTTACTTAAGAAAAGTATGTTGAGAAACTTGCATATATTAAGTTAATTGTGAACACAGATGTAATGAGAATTGGACGCAATGAATGTAAGAATTTGTTGTAGGTTAAGAGAAGCATTTGTGAGTGTGCTAAATAGGAAGAATACAAGAGTGATTGGTGGAATGAAGAATGTATTGCAAGGGTTAAAGCAGAAAAGTTTTTTATGGAAGAAAGAGTAGCACTAAAGATGCATATGTATGAGAAGAAGGAAAGGAAATGAACGTTTGAAGGGAGAATGAGTTACAAAGTGAGGAAGCTGGTCTAGAAGGAAGTACTCAAAGTTAGAAAGGGAATAATTCCTTTACATGAATAATGAAATGGATGGTATTTTTGTGATTTGATTATCAGTTGAGGGATGTGTAGTTGCAGCGTAATTTGATGGTGTAAGAAGAAGCAGGTATTTGTGGAATGGGAGGAGATAATAGATAAAGTGAGAAAGTAGAAGAATGGTACATCAGCAGATATAAATAGAATTACTGGTGAAATGATCAAGAATGCAGGCGAGACTGTGATTGACTAGATATGGAAGTCATGTAACAAAGCGTTCATGAAGGGTGTAGTTCCGAAGGATTGGAGGATGAGCAGTGATAGTACCCTTATATAAGGGGATCTGTAGAAATTATAAGGGAATTAGTTAATCGAGTATTGTAGGGAAGATATAGGTTGGTATTTTGGTTGAAAGAGTGAGTTGAGTGACTGAGGGGCTGATTGTTAAAGAGGATGGTGTATTTAGAAGTGAATGTGTAGATCAAATCTTTACATTGAAGCAAATGAGTGAGAAAATGAGAGAGGAGAAGAACAAATTGTATTTAGATTTTATGGACTGGCAACTGACGTACGACAGGATTAACAGGGAAGCACTGTGGCAGGCGTAAGTAATATTTGGTGTTGGTGATGGGCTTCTGAATGAAATCAAAGGTATGTATGTCGGTAGTGAAACACGTTTAAGAATAAAAGTGGAAAGTGAATTGTTTCATATTATGGGAGAGAGCAGGAACATTGTTTTACTCATTAATTACTTTTATTATAGATGAATGATGATGAAAGGAATTAAGCAGGGGAAACAGGAAAAGGTGTTAGAGTTGTGAGGAATGGAGTGAAGGTCCCTTATGTAATTGACAGGCTGAATTGTCTTTGGGTAACGATCTGAAGAGTTTGATGGTTGGGTAGAGGGGCATGGCCTATGTGCGTAAAGATGGGTTTTGAAGTAAGATGTAGTGGATTGGAAATAAAGAGGGTGTAGATCTAGATCAGTATGTTCAGATAGATAATCTCTATGGGTGTGTTAGGAGTGAATAGACGAGTTTATTAAGAGGTTTGGTCACATGGAGGATGGAATGAGTGTCAGTGTTAGAGGATGTTTAGTCGGGAGTTCCTGGTATCGACAGGTTGGAGAATGAAGAATTGTGATGGAGGTTAAGTCGCAAATGGGTTTCCAGTTGCGAGTTAGCAGCTAGATGCTAATTAGGATGTGAAGTTGCAGGGTTTTGTGGGGAAGAGTGAAGGTAGAATGATGAGTGTTAGTTATGTTTATTCTGTCTATATGGGATTGACTACATTGTGAAGCTTGGTGTATTTGTGGGGATGACAGATAATGGTAGGCTTATTTGCTTCGACTGTATGTTCTATATCTACTTTACCCTATTTCCGTGTATGTTATGCAAATTATCATAATTATTATTGAGATACTGAAGGAGTAGGTAAGAGTAAATATTGATAATATATTATATATTATATATTATATATAGTATATATATTAATATATTATTATATTAATATATATTATATATATATAATATATATATATTTATATAACACCTGTTTCTATTATTTATAATATATTTTAATTAATCTATATCCTATTAATTTTTGACAGTATATATAATAATTTATATACATAAATATCATGCTAATATATATTATATTAAAGTTTAGATTATATATATATACCTCTATATCTTTTTCTCTTTTACATTAATGATCTTTTTAACCGCAGATAAATGGTTGTATTGTGCATATATATATGCACGTGACTGGAGCAGATACAAATAATTTATAAAATATTATATTTAGTATCTCAATTCATAGCGTCTATGAAAGAGGAGCTGTAAGTTCTAGTTATATTAAATGTTCTTATAAAGTACTAAGTCCTCTTCGCTATATAGATATAAAATAATAGGTACTCTACTATTTATTTATATGTTAAATTGTTATATATATATATAATATATAATTTACTACAATTATAATTTATTATAATGTTAGCGGTTATTATTTATATATTCATATAAATTACAGGTAGTATATTTCATTACACGGACTGAAAGATTGACGACAGTTTATGAGTGGATTGCATTAGACATTAAATTGTATCGAATTAATGGGTTTGTTGGATTTACAACAGCGTTAATTAAGAATATTATTTCTGGTGTCGCTTCTTCTTTTATGGAGTTAAATATCGAGTGCATTATAGTTGTGTGCTAAGGATCGGTAGGGGCTGGCTTGAAGGAGCAGTGGGAACCTCGACGCAGGTATGTGGTAAAAGACGATAAGTAGAGCGCATGGTATGTTGAAGAATATGAGAATATGGGTGCATCAATAGGTTTTGATTGGTTGTTAGGAATTATCTCGAGTAGAAGACGGAGATTGGCCTCGCCTATGGCTATGTTCTGCCTACTGTTGTTATTCCCTCGTATCCCTATGGATATCGGCAGGTTATTTGAAGAATTTCAGTTGAGGTGGGAGGTCGATTCGCCGAGAACTGGCTAGGTTGAAATGATAGAGAGAATGGAGATCAGCAGTGAGGGATAGCCTCGCTCCTCATTATGAATGCGGACTCGCGTTTGGCCTTCGGTTGATGCGATACTATCTGAAGGGTATTTGTGTTAGGTTGCGTAGAGAGAAGTTTTGGAAAGCGCTATGGTAAAAAAGGGAGGGTTTGAAGAGTATAAACGAGTGAGATATGAGATCCGGTCTTTGGGTTGTGAGCCATGGAAGGTGACGAGTGGCTCCAAGTGTGACAGTTAATGTTAAGCTGGTGCATGAGTAGGCTCGCGCGCAGCTAGTTGAGTTATAAATCTATCTAGCGGTACTGTCGGCTTGATGGAGGACACGGATGATGCAGAGTGTCGTAGGAACCGTTGTGGTTGTGAATGGTAGGAAGGGTTGCTGGTGCAATTAATCGTGGAGAATAAAGGGCATTTGAAGTCTATCGAGTCGTCTTGTGTAGGGTTTTACAGTGGACCGGTGTGCATGCTTTGTGTCCTCTTGTAAATGATGTCTGTGCTTAGTCGAGATTTAACTATGATCATGCTGTGCGATCGCTACAAGTCCACTTTACTCTCGTACTCCCAGCTACTCGTCCTGTCTAACCTAAACACCACTCTCCAGCACTAGTTACATAGCCGCTTAACAATGCGACTAAATCATTCAAGTCCTTTCCACGTGACCAAAACCATTTAACTAACTTTCCAGTTTATTCTCTCAGTTACCCCTTTCTTCACAGGCGCCCAACAACTCTCTTTCATTCATACAAACACTCATTCTTTATTAATTCTTTCTTCAACAGCCTAGCTGCCCCAAGAATTTGCCATGAAACATGACAACATTAGATCTTTATATTCTTATCTTCGCACACATCTCTACTCACCCAATCAAAAAGCATGTGGTGGTGAGAAAGATTGGAACAATTATACTCAGTTAAGCTCAATGACAGCGAAAAAGTGAAAGTCCCGTCTAATCCGTAAGAGATGTCCCGTTCTTTGATGTGTACATCTGTTTGCCCACTATATATTTATCTCTCTCTTGTGCATTCTTATATCACGTGTGATACCTCAATTTATAGCATCTTCTCTTTTCCTCCCTCGGTCACAGCCCGACCGTCTAATATGTAAACAGAAGGGGTAAATGAGAAGACTAAATTGGAAAGTATGTTGAATGGTTTGGTCACGTGAAAGGCCCAATAAAGCTCTGATGATAGATCGGTATTGGTTACGGATTGAATATGCGGAGTGTGTGGATACCGAGGTTGGGAGACGAGAGAAGTGATTGAGTCAGTGATCGTAGTTTCACGAAGGCAGGAAGGGGTTCAGAGCAAGAATAAGGTGGTGATAGGAGGATAAAAAAAAAAAAACTGGCGGTGGGAGGGGTATGGGGATGGTTGTGGCCCACTGGGCCAGGATGAACCTAATTGACATTTCCCATGTGGGGTCGTCGCGGTCCATGAAGTTTTAGGTGGATCTTCCTCTGTCTGTGACGATTTCACTAATTAATGTGCATAGGGGCGGTAAGGTGGGCTTTCTTTCGACATTGTGCTACTTGATTCTAACTTATCGCTTTTCTATTATTGTCAATGCTAGAACGTTTGAATAATATTTTGAAGGAAGAAGAAGGACATATATAATTAGGTACATTTAGTCAGAACATCAACAGCAATAAGCTCGATATGTTTAGTAGGTCCAAGGGTAGCTGGCCTTGTTATTATAATAACTGGCAAATATATTAAGTTCGTATTACATTTTTAACAAAAATGGTCCTAGATGCGAAGAGCGCTTAGTTTTGATCTTTACGTGAATCTACAGTCCTCTTTCAGACGTACTCGTCTCCTAAATGAAATAATCTCTAAATAATTTAAGGTGTTAGGATAAATGTTAAAATAATTCAAAATTACATCTTTTTTACATTTTTGTATTTTGCTTCTGTGTTTACTAAGCTTTAATATATTTGCAGTTTATTTAAATAATGTGAAATTTTGATGCCTTAATTATTATGCTACGGTGGTTGATATTATATATTTTATATATTATATTATATATAGATTTACTTATATATATATAATTATATTTATATATTATTTATCTTATTTTAATTATATATAGTATATATATCTACTCCTTTCCCAGATAGGGGGATAGAGGTGGGCAATATTACGGTTACCTACCTCACAACCTTTAAGTGATGGCCGTGCAGTTAAAATTAAATCCACCTTAAGGTTTCACAAGATGTGGTATCTCGTCAATGATAGGGTTAATCGCCTGGGCCCGGCCCACATTCAAGCCCCCATGACGCATACTCCATATGAGGGCAAATTACACCTTCATAAAGAGCTCTCAGAACTTTGTCCTATATAACGTTGGGGTTCACTTTGAATCGACTATTAATCTCCCACTTACTTCCTTATCACTTGTTCCTCTCAATTCATGCTCCACTGAATTTTTATCTGTACATAGAAAATTTAATTTTGATATTTTCAACTTCCCCCGCCCCAACTGATGTTTAACTCCATCGGATACTTCAACATTTCTACCAAACAAAATTTACATCGCTCATTCCACTATTCCCACTGTCATATATGAACTCTTACAAGATGATACAACGGTACCTCTAAATAAACCCTCACCCACAAACATGACGTGATGCCAATCCCATCCCCACGGATATTCACGGCACAGGCCCCGTCAACGAAAGCACACGTCTATGCATTAACCCCACTGTGCTCGTCCCAGATAGGCACTGTATCTAATCTCTCATCTTGCGGAACGACTCGTTCACATCCACAAAGTAAAAGGTTCCTCGCTTCCGCCCCCGATGGTCTAATCTCTCCGACTGCATCCTATCCTCAGCGATCACTCCATATCAAGAAAATATAGGAAAAAACGTTTATCAGTGTTTGCTATCGATTTAGTATTGAGGTTCTTCAGCTTCTGGATATGTATACACGGTAATATACCACCCAGGTTATTTAATAATAGTCAATCAATACGCGAGAGAATTTATATTAATTATAAATATAAAAATGATATTAATAATCTTCTAATAGTGGTAAGTTCGTAAGTTGATCGATCCACGTAGTAGTATGTATGCTACTAACAAGAGGAACGACCAGAATCACAAATCAAGTACATAAAAATAAAGAGTTGCTTGTAATAAATTTCAAGTATCATAGTGTTGGTCTACCTTATAGCCCACTTTCCAGGGTCTTTCCAGGTTGAAGAGTAGTAATGAGAACATTTCGAATGAATAATATATAAATAATTCAAGGCCTATTAAGAGCCTAGAGTATCTTATAGAAGGTCTGGTAAAATTAAAAAGTTGGAGTGAAAATCGAAATATAGGTAACGAATGATAAAGTCACTAATAAGTATCTAGAATTGTACCATTATGCTAGTATTACCACTGCCAATTGCTGCTCTTGCAAGGAAAAATTTAATAAGTTCATACGATCATATTGTATTGTTAGTGAATATTGATTAGACCTGTCTCAATCTAATACTGAGTAATTAGAAATTCTTCCACTTCTAAAAATCAAGGTTATCTCAAAATAATCAATAGTAAGTTATATAGTTCATGTCCATCCCAAGAGTCAATAGTGATTATGACCCATATAATGCATTTGTTAAATCAAAACAAGCAAATAATTGATATTCAATTGGATTATTAAAGATGTAATGATTGTCAGTAGATTTTCAAGTACTAAACATATTGCAGATCAGTGTCCTGGACTTGAGGAGCACTTTATTTCAAGTTTGCCAAGTTTCGTAATAAAAAGAAAGTACAATATTACAGAGCTCTTTGTAAGACAAAGGAAAGTTCACCCTCACAAATGTATGTCTTTAAGCTTGTAAGCCAAAGCACCGAACAATTTATATTTGTTGCCATAAATTACTATAAGGATTGGTAGAGGTAAGTTTCGGCTATCAGTTCCCGACGATGCCTAGTCGGACTGTGGCGCTCACAGCAGGTCCCTACCTTTCTAAAAGGTGTCTGGATAAACTCAAATAATATCTGTAGGGATAATCAATCAAAGCCACTCAATACGATATAAAAACCTATTTAGGTATTACCACCCGCAGTTGAAAGAGGAACTGTCTTGAATGTATTATATGGACCAGTCTTGGTTTCACCCTTCCGTCTTTATTGCGTTTGATGAGGGATCTTCTCAATTAATGTTATAGATTAAGTTTCGTTAGATCAGGCTCGTATTAATTGTAAAAACATTAAATCTTATAAATTGAGCAGATTCGTGGGCATATAAAGAGTCTAATAACCATTTTTATCGATATGGATTGCCTTACATTGGCATTGATTTATGAGGCGGAGTATTTTCCCTCAACTAGAATTGAAATTAAAATGTTATGAGTGGATCTGCTTTTTAAGTTAAGAGATGGTTCTATTATTCCATTTTGGAGAATATTACTAATTTTATATACCACAACCAAATAAGAGTTTCAAATCCAATAAGAGTTTCAAATCCACTGTCATTGTTCAAAATCAAAATCACATTCATGTTCAAAATCAAGAATCAAAATTGCAGGTTAACCAGTTACTTTTGGTTAATGCAGTCTATAACCCTGTTACATTCTATATTTTTAATCCTTTAAGGCCATACTCTCCTAAGTATTCAGAGGGCTAGAGCAAGGATTAGAAAACATGTTAAAATTAGAGTCCTTAGGGTATTGAAGGTGATGGGGAATCTAATAATAAAAAACAGAAATGATTGATTTGAAACAGATTGAAGAATAATGTTTCAGAATGGTGTTTAATGAGATATCAAAGAATGGTAAATACTCATATAAGAATCTATCCAATGTAGAATGTAATTGAGCACTCATTAAATCTGATCCTTTGTTATTCCGATATACAAACTTATTAAAGCATTGGCGTGCTTTGGCAAGTGCTTGAAAGAGTTTCTATGAATATTTAGAGAAATAATAGAAATTTAGATTAAGACGCTATATGTTTATCGCATTCCGATAGTCTAATATCAGCAACAATTAAGAAGGCTCGATATTTATTAATAATGAATTTAAGTTATAGGAAATAATATCTTCCCTCTGAGATATAATAGAAAATATAGTTTTCGAAAAAGGGATTCCATTCATCAGACCATGTTATACAAAGAAAACTGATTCAGTGAAACAAGTATCAAAAAGGTCACGAGCCTTGTGGGACATAATAGAAGCTAGATTCTCTGTGAGGAAAAACATAAATTTCGTTTTTTACCATTCTAAAATGGACAAGGCCGACCTTTATTACCGGGATTCAGTTACTCTGGGGTTATGTCTTCCTTATATAGACATTTATTCCGGGTTTGGCAGACTTCAAATCCAAAAGAAAATTTGTTTATGTTGCCTACAGGAAAATAAACAAGTCTGTACAAATTATCTTTAAAGTTATCATCAAAGACCGCAATCAAGCTTTTGCTTTTTTTTCCGCCGCCAAAAGTAAATGGCAACTTAAAGGAATTCTTATGCTGATATCCCCACAGTGTTTTTGGTTTCACATCCTCACCTTTCACATTTCAAAAATAGTATTATCATCAAAGCATATGCTTTAGTCATAATAGAGTGGATAAATGCATGTGACTAGGATTATATGTGGTAGACTATTTTCTCTTCAAAACTTTATTTAATTAGTGGCAGGAATGGATCTACAAAATTATTTACAAATCGAGAACTAATCTGAATGCGAACAAAAAGAATTGAAGATATTGAAGTAGTTTCCACCTTAGAAGTTGGGACTCTAATAATTGATAAACAATTAAGAGCTGTTTATGAAAGCAAAATCGGGTTTAAAATATGTTCGACCCCCAGCTCTAGGAATTCTAAATTGAGAATCCGATGTTCCTTTTTTGATATCTTTTTTAAATCTCTCTGGATTCAATTTATGTAAACTAGAGCGAGCAACGCCTACGAGTCTTTTCCATAAAAATGCTGATTTGCAGTTTTAATACCAAATAGTATTGTTTGTTTATCATGTCTCTGTGCCTGGAAAGAAGTTTTGTATGCGCAGTTTAAAAAATATTCTTTCTTACCTGTAACTTTAAGAGGTCGGCTATTAATTAGGAAAATTTATGGCAATTAGGTCTCAATTGCGATGAAAAGGTCCCTGCCGATGTTTTAGTTTCCTGGTCTTCTCTATGTTCAGATTGAAATAAATTACATAATATTGAAATTGAAAGGTGTGCTTTCTCACCTTCTCCCTCAAACTCTTTATTCGTATTTTGCGACGCTTCAACATCGTTGTGTATCGGTTGGTGCAGTTTTATAATTCATAGTGTCAGGATACATTTCTAAGAATATTTCAAAGGCTATCAAATTGATAGCCTTTTTTATTTTGCTTAATCGTTGGCTCTACGTTTAGAGTTGTTATCTGTGTTCTTATTTTTTCAAGTGTATCAAATCAATATTATCAGAATTTCCTTAATGTACAGTTCAAAAACATTAAGGTCTTTGTAGATGCTCAAATATGCTCCTTTCATGCGCTCCTGTCTGGAAAAAAGGCAAAAAATAAAAACATTTTTGTAAAACAAATAGAATTAATTAAATTTTCCAAATCAAAAATCAAGTTGAGCAAGAGTGTCACAAGTATCCCATTTCTTAGCTGAAATACCATTCATTACTTCCTGAAAACCCAGCGGATCTTTATTTACCAGAGGTGTTACAACCTATACTTTTTCTTTTTCAAAATTGCCATTTATGCTAATAAGGGGTCCTTCTTGGTCCTTCTTGGATTCAATCTCAATGGCCTATTAGTAAACTTTAATGTTTGTTCTGAGGCGGCCAATATAGGAAAAGACTTTACAAATGGTAACACATCTGTTGGTTGTTTCTCAAGTCTTTTGTTACCATTTAAGATTACTCAAGTGTTGTCATAGGTGCTTTTATGACAGAGAACATTCAAAAAAATATCTCACAAGATTACCTTGGCAACCATCAACCAGACTACAGATTTGTGGATGACGCTCTGGTGAGTCAAGATATTAGGCCCAACTCTATTTTGGAGAGTTAGTTCTACATACCAGCCACATCTTTCTTATTTAATGGTAAAGAGTATTTATTATGGTAATTGTAAAAATTCATCATAGTTATGAAATTCTACTGTTCTTGGTCAATCAACTTTAACTTTCTATTTCGGATAAGATGGATAAAGGCCTAATGGCCGATCACAAAGGTTAGAAGATATGCCAAAGACACGTGTATGGGTAAGAAATATATTTGATTATTGTGATAAACTCCACTTCTCATGTGAGACAAGGATCATCATCTCACTAAATTAATAAACTAAGAAGGGACGTTTCATCAAGGATGTCACACACTTTGGTGGTCTTCCAGAACACTTGTATCAATTCGTCGAGAGCTCATTGCTTCTGGATTACCAATAGGGCATACGCGCTGTTAATCGTAATATTCATTTGCGAAGGAACGGGTTTTTCCGAAGCTGTGATTTGTTTTTGTTCAGACTGATAATTAGAATGCACAAAAAAATTACTATTCTAATATTATAAAATCTACTAAATATTTCCTTAGAAAAAAAATGGGAACTAATCTTTCGTGGTGGCCTACATCTTAGAGAGTTAGTTTTGTGCGTACGCTTTTTCCACTACGAGTGTTCATTACACTGATGCCCTGTGGGAATATTTAACAGAGCGGCATCTCACCTGTTGCTACAAAGATATTAGTTGTTGATTTTAAGGTTAACATTTTCTCAAAAAATGTTATACTCTATTACATTGTTCACCCTGACCTTGCCTTTAAAAGGGAAATTTTATCTTGATCTAGATAGATTCTCATCAGATTCTCTTATTGTTCATAGTTTTGTATGATCCCTAATCCAGATATGTTCCAACTAGAATCCTTTTTATTGCTGGGTTTTCATTAACAACGGGTTTCACAAGAATAATCATATTGACGTTCATTTACCGTCCAATTGGATGTACCCTCAGATAATTGCCAGGAATTTCAAATACCAAAGGTGGATAGCCAGTCTACTGTACTTAGCAATCCGGTGTCTGTCTTCAAATATGGTTCTCCGAAAACATATTGCGTATCAATACACATTTCAAACATTTACAAGATTCCAGTGCTAATATTTCCAGTTTTGGGTTATGGAGCATTCAGTTTGGGATTCAGAGAATTTATAACGAACAGTGTAAGGGATGTCTTTACCTCAATAACTATAGCGTAAAAGGCAACCTATAATCCTATCACTTTCCATACTGTTAACAATGTATTTTCAAGGTGATACCTAATTTTATTCAATCTTCAAGACTATTAAACCTGATATAGGTCATTCATGATGAATGATTTGGAAGTTATGTCACAAAGCTCTTTTGAAGCCTCATGGCAATCAAACCTCATATTCAAATGAAGTTTCCACCCCCATATGGGAACAAACTTCCTCCCTCACGAACCAAGACTTAGCCCATTAAATCTAAACTTGCTCCAAGGAAGAGTTTTGTGGAGACTTTCAGGGGGGAAAATTATGGTATGATTATTGTCTTTCTTAATTCTATTTGAATTTGCGCCTTCAGACAAGTAGAGGTCGTCTATCAAGTCAGACGCTGAACCAACAGAAATAAATTGGTTGGAGATTATTTTGGAGTTGCTGATTAAACCTAACACGGGACCTAGACCCTTTCTGGCTTTGGGTAGAGTTCTTGTTAAAGTTCCATTGTTGGTGATTTGACTCGATAGATCAGGAGACGGTGCTCGGGTTATTAAAATGGGAGTTATGTGGACAAAACCATACGTTCACTATTCTCTTTGTTCATCTGCATACCTTTCACTTGGAATTTTATCTTGATTCCTTTACTCTGTCTCCAGTGGAGTTAAAATGATGCTGAACCTTAAGGCAAGTGATCTCTCCAGATTTTGGCGAGAAAGCGGCAAAACAATGGAAAATACTGATCAAAGTTGATCCCTCAAATTCAATTCAGTTATGTTCAAAGTTTTTAAGATAAGTGATACATTGCTTACTTGTAGATGTCACGATAACTTCTGGTTCAACTTCAGGTATAAGATCTTCACCTCAACTTGACTCTCAACAGAAATCATAAATTTCTACATGCTCATTTCAGTCATAAGAAAGAAAGACCTCTTAGACAGGCTGCTGACAAGTGTCAAGAATTCCTTCGCGATTAAGCGAATTTACATAGTTTTTCTAGAGATATTGTAAACTGTTATATCCATGGATTTTAACTTGACATGGTACTATTGCAAAGTACTTCAGTGAGATTAGTGTTAGGTGAAAGGGAGAATGACTATTAATAATCTTTCTAATATTAATATCTATTTTTTGCTAGACATTTTAGAATTTGTTTTTAGGATTATTATGAGTAGAAACTCATTAAGCTATATCGGATGTATTTGATAGATATGTTTTAAGTGTTTACATTTCTATTATTTTTTGGGCTCAAATTTCATTGAAAGATTTATTTCACTACAAAAAGGAACCAAGTCATAATTCACTTTCAAAATTTCAAAACCGGTTCCATATTTTAGTTTCGGTGTGCTATGTTTTGATTATCAAACGTGGGCCTTTTAATTTCAAAAAGTGGTGGAAAGAGGGAGTCTTATGTGTAGGGGGTTATTTGTTAGATTCCCTTTTTCTCAGACCAGATTTATCAGAAGTCACTACCGGGTCTATTCTACTATTTATTATCTTCCTAACTCATTTTTAAACAAAATTGTAAACTTTCTAATAGAAGTCTAAGTTCGCTTATAATTTAATTATAAGCCATACAAAGGCCAGGAGATTACTCTGTAACAAAACTAAATAGAGCGTACCTCAAGCGACCTAGAAAAAGTCTTGTGAATAACCAACAAACCAAGGTATAGATGTTAGGTGGTTGTGACAACATTAACGCAATTTCAGTACTTATTAATTTTTAGTATTCTATATAGAGGCTTCTTCAAACAGTACAACTTTATGACAATTTCTTCTTCTCTTTAAGAAAAGGAGATTAACTTTTTCTCATATTGACGAAATTCAAACCAAATTACACTTTTATTACCTAATTCTGATATTCACGTTTTTGGTGGATAACGAACCACACACAAAGAGTAATGCAAAACATTAACCACCAATGTTTTAGACATTTCTTTCTATTGAAGATTCATTTTCTTTGGGCGATAAACAAGTTATTTCTTCCTTATATCTACCAAGAAAAACGCTATTATCTACTTTTTCTCATTTGGAAAAAAATTTCACCCTCTGTCTCGTGTCAGTTCAGTGTTTTCGTTTAGCGAAACACGGAATAAGCTTTTGGCTGTCTATAACTATATGGTTTTTATTAAATTTTATTTGGTGGATTTTATTACAAACCCTGATATTTAAGTGGATATTAGTTTACTGCAACTCGATGATAATGTGAACTTGACTGGAATAAAGTTCTGTTGCAGTCAGAAAAAAATAGTAATTGCGAAGAGAGGAATTCTCAGTAATTACAATCTATGCTCGCGAAGATAAAGCAGAACTAGGTCGTTTATTCACTTTGGCATTAATGAATCCATGCATTCCTCATACAAGCGCGTTATTAGTATTTACTGAACATTAATAATTTACAGTCCATGATACATTACCTAAGTTTAAGATTCTTATTTTGATACTAATATCCATTCCGGATTTAAGGTCAAGGTCAATTTTTTGTGTGCAAAATGTTATCATATAAGTTTTTAAAATTAAAAGAAATATATATGATTGATTTCATTACCTAAAAGAGAATTCAGGTTTCTTCCTAACAAAGAATATACGATTAATTGTGTATATATAATCGAGTTAATTACTTTTTCATTGTTTTTTACTACATCTATATATCAACACTTTCTAAATTTTACATTTATGAACCGCAACGCCTTATCTAAACTTCGCGTTTTTATCTAATTACATGGTATATTAGGATAGGTGATATATAATTAGCGCAATATGTAATAGGCTAGGTAGGTATATAGTGATATAGTATAATGAGTAATAATAAGTTATGCTCTAGTATTAACTACCCATTATATACAGATACATATATATAGCTACTTATATATATATTTAGGTATTAAGATGACTTCTATTACGGTATATATATATATATATATATTAATATAGTAGTATAGTACTAGTATACTAGTATTTTTATTCATACTATATATATAATAATTACTATAGGGGCTTAGGGGTAGATTCCTATAATACTATATATCAACAGGAGATAGACCCATTGTTCTTAGATTTTTATACATCATCCTGCTATAAAAACACAAAACTTGGGAGAAGGACACTTGTTAGCAAAAACTGTAAGGAAAAAGTGTTAGCAAGAATTATTCCCAAATTTCAAGCATCTTCAACAATACCAAAATTTTGGAGCCATACGTTTCGCAAGACTCTTTAATTTACTCTTAATTTTACCAATTTCTTTTGATTATTTTGGAACTATGTGTCATAAGTGGCCTTATCCTTTCCTTATTTGCAGGACTTGAAAAGGGATATCAAACCTAGGAAAAACAACCTATCTAAAAACAAAATTAGACGATCTTTTCAAAAATAGTAAGCCCTTGGAACTTGACAATCTTTAAATAAATTACAATCTACTATTGTATTATTACATACAACAGAACACTCTATTATAACTATTATAATATGACGCTGACTTAAGGAGGTTTTGCTATTATCTCGCAATACGATGATCCACTCTGGATACAATTTATAATTAATTTTCAAGATACATAGGAGATATCACAATAAACAATCCAGAACAATTTTGGAGATGACTCTCGGTCTCATTTTTACTGAAAACCTACTCTCTATCATATTAAAGCTTTTCCTGAAAAACATCATTGGTTTCTCCGTGTATCAGATTTTTAAATGCACTGACTAACTTTAAAAAAGAACAAGGATATAATTATTCTAGCCTCGTTTATGGATTCGAAACACGGTTAATAACATAGTTATTTTAAGACACTATTGCATTGATTTTCATGAATCTCGGATTAACTTAGAATCTCCTTAAAGCCGACAGAAAAAGAAGTACATATAATTCCATAAATAAAATACCCTGGCTTATTAAAAAATCTTCTCTTTTACTTGTATTCGTTGTGAAATATTTTAAGGCACAATGGGCCGCCCTAACCTCAAAAATTTACATAAGCAATATCTTTTTCTTCTGAACACATCTCTTATCACCGTTTCCTTTCGGATTCCGGAACAACTGATCTGGATATAAAATTCATGGCCCGTTTACGCTACTCATATAGGGTTTTCCAAATAATTATTGCGTCAGGAATATCATTCTACAGCACAGCACTATATATTCAAGTGAGGCTTACGTAAAACTACTAACGGCGGTAATAGTAGGTAATATCATCCTCGACGACATAAAATTCGAGATTTTACTTTCATGACAACGTATACATGGAACTAAAATTAACATTCAGATTTTAATATATTTCTCGGAGTGGATTGATGTGGCACCCTGTTGTTCCACTATTCTCACTAGATGAGTGCCCAGGCTAAACTTCACTTTGGGTCTATTTAGACAAACCATCTTTTCCCCAATAATCTATAGTCGAACTATAACATAAAATCTATTAATACTATAAAACGAAGGGTTAATTAATCTCACATTGGCATTCATTCATATTTTAACTTTTCAGGATAGTTATTACAAACAATTATTTTTTCAGGATCTCTAGTTGCATAGGGCATCATATCTCCTTTTCTCTGAGTTCTGTTCTAGGCTACTATTTATGGATTTTTAATTTTAGCCATTCTTATCACTCTGTTATTTCCCACTATTTTTCCAATTTCGCATCAATATCTGTTGGGGGCCGGTCTCCGCCTCAATGTTAGGATGATGTGTTATTTTCTCGCCTTAATACCTCAGGATTCGTAGTTATTATATTTCTTACATATCTAGATATTTAAACTTTATTTAACAATTTCATCATTACAATATAATAAATTTACATTAAGAAAAGACAAATATAAATATCAAAAATCTAAACTCTCTCTTGTTGCGAGAACTAACTTGATGCGTCCATAGATCAATTCCAACTATTCAGCATTTACCTCATGACCGAACCGGCTTTCTTATTCAAATCCTTCAATATATTCATTGGTTCTCCGCACACGATTTTTCCACAAAAATCGCTG
>JABUQX010123890.1:0-10142 GCA_015478945.1 Trachelipus rathkii | reverse complement strand
GATAAACTCCATCTTTTTTATATCGTGTACATAACACTTCAATTTTATATTTTACATTTCTCTTAACCTTTAATATAGTAAATTGTTTTATTATATTAAAATTAGTAATAAGTTATTCTTAAAACAAATTATCAATAATGATACATAAAAATAAGAATAAAAAATTGATGACGGCCCAATTTACCCCATTCGTGGGACAAATTTCGACAATTTTTGTTTTTTTCCTTATTTGCCATACAAATTTCAATATTTTTTATTTTATGATCTCTTTACACTTAACTCCCTCAAGTACACTGTTTTATTAAAATCATATAACTATATGTTATAAAATATGCAATAATAATACATAAAATTAAGACTTAATAAAATTTCTTATATTGGTGGCCCAATTTCACCCGCAATCAATCCAATTTTTGTTATATGGCGGACCCCGGTGGTGGGTTGATATTGGGACCCAAGTTTACGCGCCCTCAATTGATTAATCAACCTCCTTGCCTCACCTGCTAGGAACAAAATTTACTTTCGCCAGTTCTACCAATGTTAACATACTCAACTGTATTAAAACATGAAAAAATAATTTAAACACCTCTGTCCATTAACTTTTTTATATTTATAACCAAAGTTGAAAAATTAAACATTTTTTCAAAAAGAGAGAAATTTATTTTAGGTCATTTATACCCAAAATATTATATTTTTGGTAAGAAAATAGGATAAACTCTCTAGAATTTATTAGATAAATCTCAAATTATACAATGTTGAAAATACTACCGTGTTGGCTATTTGATGAGGAAAAAAAAATATGTTGTAGTACTTTTTTTATTTTTTCTCACAATGTTTGACCTGATTCACCCCTTCAAAAAGGCGTGTCCTGGTCCTCCCGTCCAGATCCTTTATATATATACCATATATTATACTCATATAACTTTATACTAGGGTAATATATATATCATATTATATAATTATATATATATAATACTTTTCATCATCATTTATTATAGTATTATAACGGGGGCGCCTTTATATATATTATTAGTTATTTATATATTTTATATATAAATCTATATCATACTGATGCTATTATACCTACTTATTATTATTACCACATATGGTAATACTGTAGGACAGACGATCCACACTTCTTTAAAATAAATTTATCAAAATATTCTCGTAATTATTCTCCAGTTTTCAGAAAATTATTTATAATAATTTTTAAGAAAATTTGTTTAGAGTGCAAGCTTTTTGGCATTAATTCAGACAGCTTGCCACTACGAGGAATTTCTTCTAAAAACTTAACTTTCGCTAAACTTAGAACACTCTCTTCTTTCGAACGCTTAGAAATAAATTGTCTCAAAAATGGTGTGGGTCGCTGTCCTTAGCAGTGTTATTTACTATTCTATTATATTCTATATATTACCATATATATATATAACTATATACCTATATTTTATATTTATACTATTATTTATATTATATTATACTAATTACTACCTAATTATAATAAATACATTATTCCCTAACCGTCTATTTACTTACCTAATATAATATTTAGCACACTCCACAAGGAAAATAAAAAGAGAAAAAAGTTACCAAGCACTTTCGTGTTTTTAACAACATTTCAGGTGTAACCAGAGAACATTCTTGAACAACTAGAATTCGGAAGATTAAAAACTAGGCTTTAAAAAAGGTTTAAACCTAGTTTTTCATCTTGTTCTGTCTTTCAAGTAATTTCCTTTCGTGCTTACACCTCTTGAACCAATGTCGCGAGTTAATAAAACACGCGCAAGTGCCTTTGGATCAAC
The DNA here is from genome assembly GCA_015478945.1 of Trachelipus rathkii. Taxonomy (NCBI): domain Eukaryota; kingdom Metazoa; phylum Arthropoda; class Malacostraca; order Isopoda; family Trachelipodidae; genus Trachelipus; species Trachelipus rathkii. The sequence goes on along the minus strand of JABUQX010123890.1, from coordinate 8,343 downwards.
TTTATCTCTTTTATATTTTCCTAATGATGGACCGTGTGAGCAACCAAACAAAACTCCTTATTTTTCTTCCGTCGCAACAAAGAAGAAATAAAAATTTTAAACATATATATATATACACATCATACTCATTTATATATATATATTTCTATATATATATATATACATATTAACTTTTAAAATATACCCTAATAATATATAGTTTATATAGGGTATGACTTATAGATAAAAAGTAAGCTAAAGCGTATAATAATATATATATAATATATATATATATAATATATAGGTATTTATTATTAACCTGTCATGTGGGCTTCGAACACGATCGCCCACTTTTCTGAACACACAATCCTCCAACGTCCACCAAACACTCTATATATATTTTTTTAAATTTGAACTATACGTCGCTTATTTAAAGCATATAAAACAAAAACAAATCCATTGATTTTCTTAAAACTTTGATTTTTCGATTTCGAGAATCGTTCTCAAACTCAAGCAAATATGAGGTTTACCCGATGAATTTAACCATTGTGTAAATTCAAAAGTATTTATCAGTTTATTCAACACTAATTTACATGAAACTCAAAGTGAATGAACTGCTAAACTAAAAACCTAAAATAATCTTTGTAACTCCTGTATCCATAGTTCCTCCTCTTGAGAAAATCTCTTCTTATGGCTGAAAACATTTCCATTAACATCCTTCAGTTCCTTTTCCTCATAGCTCATATTTTTACCCAGAATCGATCCTTTGTTGCTCTACGTTGACAATCTATCTAGGAGTACCGTGATGTCTTTTCACTTAGAATATCGGGCCCAGAAAGCTTGTGCACAATATTCTAATACTGGTTCCTTAACATTAGCTTATTATAGTTTTACTTCCTACCACCTCCTTGCTCGTTGTAAAACAACATTGCCTATCTTCACACTTATTTTAGTCGCTTGCTATATCAAATTTCCTTTAACTTCAACAATTATCCTACGAGGCAAAAGGTAGAGCTCACCCCACAACTTGTATTTATGACTCGAAAACTGGCCCCTAACTTTTGGTACCTAATACATATTTATGTACTGTAGTGAGCCCTGTTGTTTTGAATAGTTTATACGCTTACTGCCCCTAATGGCTTTTATACACCATTTTACATCTTGTTGCATGCCAAGTTCTAGGCATGTAGCCACATTTTAAAATAATCTTCAACTACACAGTATGAAAAATGAGGCTCCTCAATTGGCCTTCTATATAACACCATTTTAAGTGTTCGCCCCCCATGCTAGGAATTATGCACTATTTTAAGTAAGGACAACGTTTATGAAATAAAAGAAATTATTTTATTTATAAACCTTTGGTTTAAAAAAACACACTTGACAACACTTATTGTTTTACACAAAGAAAAAACAATGGCGCCTGAACTTGTGCAGTAGCTTGCAAAGCCATAAATAAAAATTAATGGAACAAATGTGTAAACAAATTAACTTTGTATTACAAGCTGAACAACTATCGCTATAAAAAAATCAATAGGGTTTAAAATAAAGTTTCAATAAAAGTATTTGTTAACAAATTACATTGTATTTTTTTAAATTTCAAAGAAAATAATTCTATAAATTATATATTAATATTATAAGTAATAATTATAAGTAATGACTTTAAATTTTAGTCAGCGATTTTAAGGATGACATTTAATTAGGAAAGGCAATGTGCTAGTGTTTTTCTGTTTGAATAAATAAGGATATTATCGGGATATATATAATATATAAGGATATATTATATATAATATAATAACCCTGTATTATATATATTTATATATAGAATAATATATAATATATATATATATTAACTATTTATATATAATGATTTTATTATATATTGATGGATAGGGTATTATTGATATTATGAGGCTCACGCCTAGATCTCCTAAGTAATATATAAAATAGAGGGGGGTAGGTGAGGCCAATAATAATATACATATATATTATATAAACTATATTGGTAGATGGAGGCTCATCACTATCACCTACATAAATATATAACTTATAGTTGATGATATGTGTGTGATGTGTGTTGTGTGTGTGTGTATGTCGTAGTGTTAGGAGTCCATGGCGCGAGGTAAATAGGCTTTTGGCTATTATGTCCGGTATATCCAGCTACAGAAGCCCGGTTATCGTCATAGTGTTAATTCGTCACCTGTCTCTCACACCTTTAGTATTGTCCAGTACAACCCAGACTCTCTTGCCCGCATTCTGCACTCCTGTGTTCTATTTAAGAACCATCGTCCCGGTAAAAATGAGTTTCATCTTTCTACAATAAAAGGATCTAAGTGTGTCAACTCAGTTCTTTTTTTTAATGTACGGTCATATAGGTGATAAGGCTGACAGATGATTCGGTAAAATAACCCGGGTACAGGTAAATAAGAATTATTTTATTAGAGTGTTATATATATATTCATAATTCAAGTCTTGGGAACGATTTTATATATAATACTATATATACTACCTAACCCTACTCTCATATTAGGGGTATTTACCTATTTATATATTATTACAGTTAATAATATTACTTAATTATATTAATAAACGTAGTAATGTATTTACTAGTATAAACCAATTATATTTTACAGAAGATATATATTATAATCACCTCATACCTATATACGTTATTATATACGGTATATATAATAAATATATATATTATATATATATCTATCCCTCCATTTACATCCTAACAATGCCCTCAAGACTTTCTCCAAAGAGGTTAACTGAGGTTATTTAATAAAATTATTTATTATTTTTATTATATTATAAAAAAAGTAGAATAATTTTTTTTTAATATCAATTAAAAAATATTTTATTTATAATATAAATTTTATTAAAATATTCTAATAATAAAAATATAATATAATATATTAATAATAATATTAATTTATATATATTATATAATAGAATAATATATATTAATATTATATTAATATTATATAATTAATATATTATTTATTATTAATAATATATATATAATAATTATAATATTTAATAATTGATTTGATGTGACATAAGGTTATTATATCTTATTTAAAGATAGTGAGAGTCAAATTTGGATTGATGTGAAAAGGAGTTGTGACTAATCACCCTTATACAGAAAGAAAGAAAAGAGTTGACTCCACCAACATAATAAATGGACTCAAATTTTTTTTAATCAAAAAACTTTGCAAATTTTTATTGTGGAATTTTATTTAGAGTTGGAAACCACCTCCTTGCTTTTTTCATTGATTCGATATAAATGTCATCTCGCAAATTAATAATTTATTTAATTTAATTATAATTTAATATTATTATTTTTTAAATTAAATTTAATTTAATTTAATTCTTTAAAACCAGAATTAATTTAATTCATATTTATTAATATAATTTAATTTAATATTTTAGAAATTTTATTTATATTATTAATTTTATTATTATTATTATTATTATATGATCAGTTGTTGTTATTATTATTATTATTATTATTATTATTATTATTATTATTATTATTATTATTATTATTATTATTATTATTATTATTATTATTATTATTATCATTTTTTTTTTTTTTTATAATATTATTATTATTATTGTCGTTGTTGTTATTATTATTATTATTTATTTATTATATTTATTAATTTTTATATTATATTTTATATTATAATATATTATTAAATTTTATTATATATTATTTATTATATTTAATTATATTAATATTATTATTAATTTTTTGTTTGTTGTTGTTTGTTTATTTATTGTTTGTTTTTGTTGTTGCTTGCTTGTTGCTGTTGCTTGTGTGATGTTATTGTTGTTGTATTAGTAGATGTAGTAGTAAAAGTTATAGATGTAGTCGTAAAATAGAAAACTGACTGCAAAGTGGAGTGAGGTAATATCGAAAGGAAATCTTTTAAAGTATTTAAGGAGGTTAGCGGATAAGTAAACATTTCCCAATTATAGAGTTTTATGCATATATAATTTCTGAAGGTATAGTTTTTTGTAAGGATTTTAGCAAAATAAGGAAGATCAGCGAAAAAGAATAGCTACCAGTTATTACAAAACTTGAAAAATAGTTGTATTGAGGAACTATCACTCAAAATATTTGAACAAAAGAGGAGAAAAAATGTTAATATCTGATATGTTGTCTATACACATAGATGCTTGTTTGGCAGGATTCTTCAGTATTTTCAATACAATTTAAATAAAAGAAATGAAAAGGCGAACTTTAGAAGATAAGAAAAGACTAAAAAAGTTCACAACAATATATAATTTCCAGTTCAGATTTGAAAGTATAATCATATTACCACAAAAGGGCACTCTTGGCTAACAAAAGTGCTTCTCTAGGCAATGGCCATTAAAAAAAAAATTCGTTGGGTAAAAAAAAATTATTCCATAAACCACAATTTAAGGGGTTTTATTTCCCTGGGGGGACCCCCCCAATATTTATAAATCCTAAATTGCAGAATCTAAATTAAATCTAATCTAAGTTAAATGAAAGACTGAATGCGCTCGGACTAACGTAGAAAAAGGCATAAACTTTATAGAATCCATGACAAGAGTTAAATCTTGACAGTCTTATTCAGATCCTCTATTAATCTTCGTGTGGTATAAACAAGAAATACTAGGGAAACTATGTTTAAACTTAAAAATTTCCGAACAACTCTGCAACACGAAGTAATTCCTAAGGACTCAAATCAATCATTGTATTGTAAGGAGATTGTACTTATTTTTATAAATTTTAATTATATAGTTATTATTAGTCACTATTTATTTTTCGTAGCTCGGTTAAGTTTTAGTTTATAATTTTCGACTCGTTCTGGAAAAATTGTAATAAAGTATAGTTTAATTGGTCTAGTTAATGTCCTGTGCCTGTAAGTTGTTTGCTGATCTTTGTCGTTCTTAAACATGAATAAAAACTTGTTAAAAAGTTATTGTAGTCAGTGGTAATCAGGGTTTGGCACGATTGGGACAACTGGGTTGTCCCCAATGGGTTTTTTTCAATAAAGCCCACTGGGTGAAAAAACCCACCACTGAGGTTTATCTGGATTCTGATAAAGAAATAATGGTAAAAACTGAAGGATGAAGTCAAACTGAGCACTGAGGCTAATTAATTCAGAAAATAGTAATATCTAAATGTTTTAATTTCTTATCATTTGTTAAATTCAACTTTCTTAATCCTAGTTTACTAGTTACAAGCTTTTTATATTTTTAATTAATTATTAGATATTTTAGCAGTAACATTGCTCACCACAGACAAAAAGGGAGCCCTAAGATGAAGCTCTGTGGCAAAGACATCCCACACTCAAAAATATCCACTATACTAGGTGAGACAGGTGTTACTTTCGAAACCCACATGAGTGACATGACCTTTTCTAAATTGCTGAACACATTGACAAGTGACAACATAACCAACAAAACTTAAAAAATGTAATGCCTTTAAATTTTAATGCACTTAATTTTGATTTAACCAAATTTGATCAACAAAAAGAACCTTTAATAATAATATTACAATCAATTTTGCCAATCCACTTTAAACCATAATATATATAATATATATAATATATATATTATAATATATAATATATATATATATATAAATATCTAAATATAATAAATATATAATATATATAATAATGATATATAGTATATATATATATATATATATATAATATATATATATAGTAGTATATACTATATATATATATATAAAAATAATTATATGTATTCTTTCTTTCTTTATCTTCCTTACTGATTCTGGAAGAATGGGAATAAGGTGCGTGACGAGCATCGGAAAAGAAGAGCAGCAGTAGAAGAACAATGACATAAGTCGAAAGAACAGCCCACCTTACCGCCGCCTCAGTACCATTAATTAGTGAGAACTCATTGCAGTCAAGAGAAATGCCACCCTAAAGCTTCTGGGGACAGCGAGTAGAACCCTCACTATGAGTAGAATTCGTCAATGTAAAGGTTCATCCCTGGGCCCAGGTAGGCCACAACCTGACCCCTAACAAGTCCCCCTGCCATTCACTCCCTGTATACACCTTTTTCTTCTCGCCTCTCTACCAAACTGCACACTTTCTCTCCTTCAATACATTCGGTTTACTGACATCAAGATCGCACGTTTTTTCTTCGGTCTTCCAGGCGATCGGTTCACAACACACTCGCCACTATACATCCGCTTAACCAACCGACGATCATTCATTCCTTTTCCATATGACGCAAACCATCTCAACCATACATTTCATTTATCCCATTACCCCTTTCATTCTACACCACACAACTCTCTGAATAAGTTCATTCCTCATATTATACAACAGTTCTTCTCACACCTAGCACACCCTAAGATTGTCCATACATGAACAAACATGAACTTAGAATCTATACTTTTATATCCAGACCATAAGTACTCACCTACCAATACAATAACACAGGATTTAACAGACAATACCCTTAATGTTAGACCCAACGCACACTTCAAGACTTAGATCCCTTTACATAACACCAACGATTTAATTGCACTAGCCACCATCCTGCCATTCACAACTTTCCCTACTACACTCTGCAACGTCCGTTCCCTTCTCAATCCAACATCCATACCCTAAATATTAAACTTCAGACACTTGTTCCAGTTCCTCACCAATCTAAACATAACTTCACACTTAGGAATGTCCTTTCACTCACAACCATTAAACCGTTACTCTTATACCGCGTATGATCTTTCATGCCCCCTCCTTTTACACCACCTGCCAACATCTAATCTACCAATTCCTCTCGAACATCTCTTCAGATCACGCCCACAAACAGAAAACACAAATCATCCGCAGATATCGCAACACGCGGATGGTTCAATCCGGAGAAGGCAGTAATTCTTAACCTGTTTATTTTGCTTTAATTATATATATATAATAATATAGAATATAGTATATATATATATAATATATATATAGTATATATATATATACTATAATTATATATAATATATATATATATACTAATATAGATATATAGTATATATATATAATAGAATATAAATAATATATATATATATAAAATATATATTATTAACTATATATATATAATATATATAATATAAATATAATTATAATATATATATATTATTAATAAATATTAATTATATATATATATATATATAATATGATATTGGACTTGAGGAGGCAGGTAAATAGATTACCCTTGATATAGGAGTAAGGAGAGAAAAGGGCGGAACTAGATAAGAAATTATAGCGGGAAAAAGTATATAATTGAGTGTTGATAGCGGAAGGATATATGCTGGTTATTTTGGTCGAAAGAGATGCCGATCAGAGTGACATGAGGACTGATTGTGTAGAAAGAAACAAGGTGACGATTTAGGAGTGGTAGAGGATGCTGTGTGGATCAAATCTTTAATTGAAACCAACAAATGATTAAGAAAATGAAAAGGAGAAGCAAAAGAAATAAAAAAGATTATATTTAAGGTTTTATGAGATTTACAACAGGCGTATGATAGAGTTAATAGGGAAGTTTATGGCAGGTAATTAGTGATATTATGGTAATTTGGTGCGTTAGGCTTCTGAATGGAATCAAAAGAGTTAATAGATATGACAGATATTGAAAGCTGTGTAAGAATAAGAATGGTGTATAACATGGTCAATGGTGATTGGTTAGGATTAAAGAGCGGAGATGAGACAGGGTTGTGAATTATGCTTCTCCTTGGTTTATTCAATGTGTATGGATGGGGTATATAGAGAAGGACATTCGAGGTGGGGATGGCATGAAATGGTGTTAGAATGATGGAGTGGAGAGGAGTGAGAGGGGGGCCCTACTCATTGTATGCGGATGATTTTGGTTCTGTGTGGCGATGTCTGAAGAGAGTTTGAGAGAGATCTGGTGAGAGATTTGCGACAGGGTTATGTTAAAGGAGGGGTTTTGAAAGTAAACGTAGATAGAGTAAGGTTATTGTTGTGAGTGAGAACAGTTCTCAGTGTGAAGTTATGTTAGATGATGAGCAGCTGGAGCAAGGTCTGAAGTTCTTAAAATCTAATTTAGGGTATGCTGTTGGGTATGAGAAAGGGAACGAATGATGCAGAGTGTAGTAGGAAAGTTATCGTTGAATGCAGGAAGGTGGTGGTGGCGAATTAAATCGTTTTGGTGAATGTTAAAGGGAACTAAGTTCTTGATGTTGCGCTAGCAAGTCTTACTGAGGGTATGTTGTTACCTGTGGTTATGTATAGTAGTGAGTTGAGCGGGCGGCGGGGGGGGGGGCGGGGGGGGCCCGGCGGGGGGGCGAGGGCGGGGCGGGCGCGGGGGCGCGGCGGGGGCCGAGAACTATACTCTCAGGGT
>JABUQX010123889.1:47500-54291 GCA_015478945.1 Trachelipus rathkii | reverse complement strand
AACCCTCTGCGACAAACTCGGAGGGCTGATAGAGCAAACGATAAGGAACATTTATTGTTAAATAAGCTATGTTGTATGACGTTTCGTTTCAAAGTTACGGATGATGTAAGGTAAACCACGTGATGTTGTTTGACGCGTCGTTACTTCGTAACCGGAGATTTTGGGTATTCTAATGTTATGTATGTGCGCGTAAGTGCAATATCTGTGTACTCCTAGGTTAAAAGAGGTAACAATAAGAAGTGCCGTTGCCAACAACGTATGTGTTTTGACGCGAGGTTGTAAAGCAAACAATGTTAGCTTGTTATGAAATCATTTTATTGGGGAAAATTACAGGAGGTTTTCAAAGTGTATGCCCTGTACCTGATTACATTTGTCGTTACATCGCCATGCCATTGCCTCTGACTCTACCGAACATGCCCTCACTGTGTCTGATTTGATCAAACGCGCAGTTAATATTCGCTGAATCAGTTCTTCTCTTGTGGACTGGATTAATGTACACAACACTCTTTACATGCCCCCAAAAGAAAATAATCTAGGGGCGTGAAGTCGGGCGATCTTGCAGGCCACGCAACAGGCCCCCTATCCATTTGTCAGTGTAGACTCTGTTTAGATGCGCCCGTACTTGGTTTCTGAAGTGGCGTTGGAGTGCCATCACAGCTGGAACCAAATGTCTCAGGGTTCGCAAAGGCATGTCGTCCGGCGACCCAGGGAGCGTGTTCTCCTGGAGTAGTTGGTACGCAGGTACATCCAAACGGTGTGGAATGATGACAGGTCCCAGCAGATAATCCCCAAAAGAATTCCACCCCAGATGTTTACGGTAAATTCTGCCGTGTGAACCCGATTAATGACAGGTGCGATTGTCCTTCTTCGTCCCATATGTGGACGTTTGCGTTGAGGTGCACATCACGTGAGGAACGCCTTATCGGTAAACAAGATATGCAGGAAAGCGGCGACATCGCCGATATCGGCGGGCAACCACTGTGCAACTGCACACGGGTTGTAAAGTCGTTTGGGCCCTAAGTCCTGTACTTTCAGAGGTGGTGGCGTATGGAGGCTTTGCTTCGCGCGACCCGAACCACATACGACTGGTTTGAACCCATGGCATGGGCAATGGCACGTGTGTGCTAGTCGACGGGTCATTGGCGACTCTCTCAATTTTTCTTCGCAGGAGTCCTCGTATTACGCGGTCTTCCACCAATGCACAAGAGACGAAGGGTCCCATTATCTCGAAGGCCTTATGAAGGCAAGCAAACATTGTGTGGTGGGGGTGATTTCTGTGTGAAACCGTTCCCGGTACATGAGGTGCGCTTTTCGTCCATTTCCGTTCGCCGCACCGTAACACATTATCATGTCGGTTAACTCGGGAAGAATGTAGTGATCCATTCGTAATCGATACCTACACTGTACTGAATCAACGATAAATTGGGCAAAGGTATTGCCACGTGTTTCCGAAGGACGTTAAGCTGTCCACACATGTACGCATCGTACAAACACATAAAATTGTTACCTAAATCGTCCTTAAACCACATGCGACGCATCACTAACAACATAAACAAGTGTACTTTTCAATCGTCCGTAACTTTGAACGAAGCGTCATAAAATACATTATTTAACAATAAATGCCCTTATCGTTTACTTTCCATCAGTCTCCAAGTTTGTCGCAGATGTTTTGAATCACCCTGTATATATATATATACATATATTATATATTATACATATTATTATTATTATTATTATACATATATATTATTATATATTATTATATATATATATTATTATTATTATTATTATATTATTATTATTATTATATATACATATATTATTATTGTTGATATTATATTATTATTATTATTATTATTATATATTATTATATATTATATATATATATATATATTATTATTATTATTATTATTATTATTATATATAATATTATATATATTATATATTATTGTTATATGGTCATATTATTACATACATATATATATATTATTATTATATATGCTATTATTATTATTATTATATATTATTATTATTATTATATATATTATTATTATATATACATATATATATATATATTATACTATTCCAAGTAATTTAAACAACAAATACTGTCCACTCTACTCAGCAATCTTACTAATATCCAATAGCCAGGCCCCTAAGACAAACTGTCAATATACCAAGAAATTTCTTGTTCTGTAATTTACTAGTAATTCAATCTTTCTACTGGATAGTGCAATAGCCTGTGAGAACAAATCAATATTACCAAATAAATGATAACCTACCTAATTTATGCTGTAGAGATCCTCCAAAGTAGATTAGACTGTCAGATTTTTTATGTACCAAGAACCAGACTGGACTTCAGTATTTGTTTTCAGATATTATACCAATGACTCATAAAAGCTTTGTATTAACCTGATATATAACTCTAATATACTATGTGGAATCTTTGAAAATGATTGATCAATGAAATGGAATCAAATTGACATCAGTTGGGGTAAAATTAAATATTTTAATAATAAAAAAAATATGTACAGCTCTCTCCAAAACAATGTGAACAAAATTATATATATCAATAAATATATATATATATATATATATATATATATATATATATATATATATATATATATATGTTATTATTATGTTATATTATATATATATATATATATATATAAGTTATTATTATATATATATATATATATATATATATATATATATATATATATATATATATATATATATATATATATATATATATATATACATTATATTGTTATATGATATATATATATATTATTGTTATTATTACATATTATTATTATTATTATTATTATATATATGAGCATATTATTATTATTATATACATATATATTATTATATTATTATATGTATTATTATTATTATTATTATTACATTTATATATTATTATATGTTATATTATAAACATATATTATTATTATTATATATTATTATTATTATTATTATATATATATGTTATTATTATTAATATTATTATATATATATATATATTATTATTATTATTATATTACATATATTACATATATTATATATTATCTTATATTATTATTATTATATTATTATTATTATTATTATTATTATTATATTATATATTATATATATTATTATTATATTATATTATTATTATTATTGTATATTATTATTACATATTTATACATTGAGCTTGATATAGATAGTAAAGATATTATTATTTATTATATTATTATATATATATAATATATATATATATATATACATATATATATATTAAGGTATATATTATATATATATATATATATATATATATATATATATATATATATATATATATATACATTATTATATATATATGGATTTATATACGAATCAATATATAATAAATGCAGTATCCTTAATATAAAAGTTAAATGAAATATTAAATAAATATCCAAGAATATATATATCTATATATAAATATATATATATATATATGTTATATATATATATATATATATATATATATTTACATTATATATTACAGTATTATATATATATATATATATATATATATATATATATTATTATTATTATTATAATATATTGTTACTATTATTAGTAGTGGTGAGATATACAGATATATATATATTTATATATATATATATATATATATATATATATATATATATATATATATATATATATATATATATATATATGTTATATATATATATATATATATATATATAGATATATATATATATATATATATAGTATATATATATATAAAAATTCCAAATAAATATAAACAATTAAATAATTATATCAAAATTTACTAGAGCATCACTTTCTAAAGTGACAAGCTTATATAAACCAAAATATTTCGCAAAATTTAAATATTGGTCATGTCTGTTTATTTATATAGTCAAAAATACAAAGAGATGTTCGCTAGTTACGTGATTCACAATCGAATTATCTATTGACGATAGAAAGTTCTATTATGAAACCTTTATTTAAAATAATAAATACTAAATAAGAATAATAATGTTTGTACTACAAAATATTAAACTTTGTTTGTAATTAATATTAAATATTAAACATTAAATGAATTTATAAAAGAAATAGCTCTATACAATGTACCGTTACCTCATACCTTGGGCTGTCTAGACGATTGTACGTGTTAAGACGTCCGCTATGCATCAAATGCGCGACAAATCCACATATTTAAGTTATTGCCACGCAGATCTCAAACATAAAATTTATCACACAATAAATTGTATCCAGGTTAGTAATGGCAATATTTTAATAAACAAAATATTGAACTTGACAGACGACACTTCAATATGAATTCTACAAAGGAATATTCACAAAGACACTAGATAATTGCAGGCTTGATCGAGCAAAATTTTTCACCTAACATAGTGTCATAGTAAAAATCAAGAATTACTACCTGGAAGCTACCTACAAAACTCATCTTAAGATCAGAGCAAAAAAAGAGGAGTGTGCCAAAATAATGATCTGCAAGACTTTATAAACGAAGGCTGGTATACTCAGATACATTATTGTCCAATAGAAAAACAGTGCAATTAGTAGAATGAAAAATGTATGCATGATTGACCTAAAATTAGAAGAAAGGTGCAAAGCTAAGCACCGGAGTGAAGCAGGATTTATGCCGTGTGAAATAGTAAGATCCAAATAAAAAAAAACTTCAACACCGTTAGACGGAAAGAGTCAAGACGTGATGAGATTTCAAGCTCCACACCCCTACAAAAATAAATCGTATTTTAAAATAAAATATTTATATACAATATTAACATTAAAATTATATATATATATATATGTATTATATATATATATATATATAAAAAAAATATATATATATATTAATATATATATATATATATATATATATATATATATATATATATATATATATATATATATATATATATATATATATATTGTGTTATTTTTTATTATATATATATATATAGATATATACACGACATATATAGTAGTTATATATGTTATATATATATATATATACATATAAGTTATATATATATATATATATATATATATATATATATATATATATAGGTCCTGTTATGTTTTACGACTCCGTCAGTTTTGATTTTTTTTTTTTTTTTTTTTTAACATATTGCTAGTATATGATACTAACAATGAATTTCAGTGGTGATTTACATGATTCAAAAGTTCGAAATATTTTAAATAATTATTTAAAAATCACATTTATATCAATAAAATTTTAAAAATTAAATATCTCAAAAAGTAAGACACTTAAAAAAAAACAATTACATATTTGAAATCAGCGTATAAAGCTTATTACAAAAATGTAAAAAAAAAAAAAATTCATAAATGAAATATCTCGAAAAGTACGACACTAAAAACCAATTACATATTTGGAATCAGCGTGTAAAGCTTATTAAAAAAAATGTAAAAAAAAAATAAAAAAAAAAAATAAAAAAAATAAAAATTAGGGGGCTCGAGCCGACAAATGAGGTACGCTTCATACCGGAGGGGCGGAGGAACCCCCGACACCCAAATACCAAAGATGGGGTTCCGAGACTTCTCCCTGAGGGGGGAACAGTCCCACCTGTCGTTCCCGAAGGCGAGAGACCCTGACTCTGTTATCTTTTTGCGGTTTACCCTGGGTATTCTTATAGTTAAAAAAAAATTAAAACTATTTAATCGAAAAACGTAACTGGTCCTATATTTTTGAAGCATGTCTTTCACCCTTCCATGAAGTGGTAGGATCATATACTTGAAATATATAAAAACAAAAAAATAGAAAACTGACGGAGTCTTAAAACATAACAGGTCATATATATATATATATATATATATATATATAGTATATATATATATATATATATATATATATATATATATATATATATATATATATATATATAAGACTGGACCTTTTAGGTACTAGACCCTGAAACGATTTTTGACCAGCAACTGAAATAATGTTTTTAAAAATTGATGCGCTGACGTAAGTGGTGGGAAAGGAGGAGGAAATTTGGAGATGATGAGAGAGAGGAGGATAGACGTGATGGGAATGGCGGAGATGCGAATGAGGGGAGAAGAGAGAGGAAGAGATATGGGAGGAGGATATGTATTGATATATAAAGGGGTAGAGGAGGGAATCAGGAAGCATGGAGTGGGCTTCATAATAGGGCCGAAGATGTCCCCTTTACAGACTATAGAAGTCATACATGAAAGACTTGTAAGATGTACCTTTAAGATCAAGGGAAAGAGGTACCACTTCTATCAGTGGCATATTCGCTCGCAACAGGGACACCCGGAAGAGAAAAAGACAGTTCATGAAAATGTTGGAGGAGAAGGTGGAGGAAATATTGTGAAGAAGAGAGGAGGATGTACTGTTGCTGATTGGAGATTTCACTGCAAGAGTGGGAAGGGGAAGAGACGAGGTGGGAGACAATGGTAGGACAAAGATAAAGAGGGAGATATGAACATTGAAGGAGAGATGCTGATAGATTTCTGTCTGAGGAAGAGGAAAATCATGAATGGTTTTTTCCAACGAAGGGACTCACATAGGTTCACAAGATATAGATGAAACAATATCACAGGAGAATTTGATCAAAGATCTATTATAGACTATATAATATCGTCTGATAGTGAACAGCCAAGGAATGTTAAAGTAATACCTGGAGTAACAATGGATTCAGATCATAGATTGTTGGTGACGGACCTGGTGATGAAGGCAGAAAAGCTACAGAGTAAAGAAAAGAGAAATGTGATTAAAGTGA